>CAOKZL010003036.1:0-133162 GCA_948472985.1 Iguana delicatissima
CTAACAATTTCACAAATTACATCTAGGGTTGTGTTCTAAGATATTTAAATGGAACATTTCATATTTAAGTTCAGCACTTGACTGGAAGCTACAGGCTTCTTGAGATTTCAAGGACAGCTGAAACATTCCTTTGCATAGCTCACTTGCAAACCTCTTTCAGACACAATTCTGGGGTTTCTAGTTTTACAAGGTGTCACAGCCTCCTCTGCCAAAGTGTGCTGGTGCATCATCAAACTACAAACCTCAGGATGCCAGAAGGAGCTATGCAAAGAAAAGCCAGTTTTGACCTGGATTATCTCTGGACTGTAGTGGTCCTGTTTACACAGGCAGGAAAATGTGGGATTAATCCACATTTTCCTGGCTGAGTACAAAGGGCCTTCATGACATTTTCAGTCTGGGGAGACCTGAGGCAAAACTATGACAATTGTCCTGCCCAGATTTCTTCAGAGGAAGGTTTGCCTTTGCCTAGGCTTTTGCTAAGGCTGAGAGAGCATGTCTTGCCCAAGATTATCCTTCTTTCTCTTGCTTTTTAAACTCTCTTTAAAAGAAACAGATTCAAAAGATTCGAGATCCATGAGATTCGTGGACTCCCAGAACCTTCCAATGATTTGGATTCGGAAAATTCTGGAATCATGCCGTCCCTATGTAGAAGTATCTAATTACTTGCTGGGGTTGGGGGGGCTTTGTGACTATAACTGTAACAAATTGCTTTTGGAAATAATTGTCCAAGCTCTGCCTATAAATCAGAAAAAGTTATCTTGGTATTGGTTAGGAAGTTTAACTCCTCTTTGCCTTGTGTTTCCCCCATCTTAAAATTCCTTGTCAAAACTATTAGCTGCGTGGTGGGTTGGCAAGGTCAGCTTCCTTTCCCCTACCTGGCTGATAAGAACTTATGGAGAAGATCGAATTAAAGAAACAGTATAGGAGGAGAAGATTTAAGACACCCTCCCACTCCCAAGACCCCAGTAGAGGATTCCTACCTTCACTGTTCCTACTAATTTAAATCAAAAGTTGAGCAATCTAATCTTGCATTACGTCCATTTGAACAATACTTGGAACTTTTAGACGAATCTAAAAGAATAGCCAGCAAGGCTATGAAGAATAGTCATAAATATTAGAACAGTAGAAGAAAAAGAGGTTTCTCAAATGTCCGAAGACCCTGGCAAGGAGACTCCTGTGCAGGTAAGAATCTTCACAGTTTGCAACTTATTCTGCCTGAAAAACCTATGTAGAGTTTTTGTGTGGCAAAAAGCATTTTTTTCTGCACACAAACCAAGCTTCCTTTTCAGAAAGCAAGTTTCTGAACAGAAAGCACGTGCCAGTATTTTAAATCAGTTATTAAGTTATACTACATATGTGTAAGTAAGTAGCCATAGTCAGCTAAGCAGTTGTAACTGAGGACTTTTCTGCACTACACTGTTATAGTGCTATTATTCCACTTTCAATATCTTGTAGAATTCTGGGGTTTGGAGCTCTCTGGCTGAGAATTCTAAATGCCCCTCTCTAAACTGCAAACCCCAGGATTCCAGAGGATATTGAAAGTGGAATAATAGCACTATAACAGTATAGTGTGGAAAGGCCCTGAGTAGTTATATATATGTAACAATACTTTCTGGCCTGAACCCCTTACCTCAGTTTAACAACTATCAGTTGCATTTGGCAAAGGAGGCCCTCTCAGCTGCTGATTAGAATGCAAGGAAGATGACATTTCCAGCTGCCTCCCACCAGCAGGCAAAGCTGAAACAATCAGAAGCAGGACCCGTGTCACAATTCCACATGGCAGCCTAACTTGGGGGCAGGAGGGGGTTGGAAACATCCTCCTCCTTCTTCCCCAATTGGCAGCTGAACAGATCTTAGAATCATAGAATCATGGAGCTGGAAGAGACCCCAGGGGCCATCCAGTTCAACCCCCTGCCAGACAGGAACACACATCAAAGCACTCCCAAGAGATGGCCATCCAGCCTCTGCTTAAAACCTCCAAAAAAGGAGACTCCACCACACTCCGAGGCAGCCTATTCCACTGCTGGAGAGCTCTGACCATCAGGAAGTTCTTCATGAGGTTCAGGTGGAATCTTCTTTCCTGCAGCTTGAATCCATTGCTCCTTATCCTAGTCTCTGGAGCAGCAGAAAACAAGCCCACTCCCTCCTCGACATGACATCCCTTCAAATATTTAAACATGGCTGTCATGTCCCCTCTCAACCTTCTCTTCTGCAGACTAAACATCCCTAGCCCTCTAAGCTGCTCCTTATAGGGCATGGCTTCCAGACCCTTCACCATTTTGGTCACCCTCCTCTGGACATGCTCCAGCTTGTTGATATCCTTCTTGAATTGAGATGCCCAGAACTGGACACATTATTCCAAATGAGGCCTAACCAAAGCAGAATAGAGTGGTGCCATTACCTCCCTCAATCTAGACACTATACTCCTATTGATGCAACCAAAAATCGTGTTGCTTTCTTGGCTGCTGCATCACACTGCTGACTCACTCTTCTTCACTCAGGCCTTTTCCGCACATTACCTTATCGTGGAGGTGGGGGGTGCCGTTCGCGCAAACAGATTCTTGCGCGAGGCACTCTCTTCGCCGCTCCTTCGTCCCGCAGCTGGCTTCCTGGTTGCACAACCGCCCCACCCCTTCCTTCCACAGTGCAGCCTGGGAGCTGTAGGCTTCGCTGGGGAGGAAGCGTGAGCTTCCCAGTGATGACGTACTGCAGCGCAGGTAAGTGCACGCAGGCCCTGGGAGCCTTGCGCAACTGCTCGCCATTTTTGACTTGAAGCCGAAAATGAAAAGGTGCGTGCGCGGTTCGCATTAGGCTCGTGAGTGTCAAGTAAATGGGAGTGCGTCCTACGGACCGCTGCTCCCATTTACGCGATGCTCAAGGGGCCCTCTCACAAAAGAAACTGCGTGCAAAAAGGTCCTCAGTGTGGCTGCTGGCTGTTAAGGTGGACTTGATGGATGCTTTTCAGTAGTTTTACAGTAATGCTATGTAGTCTTTATGAATATGAAGCAGTTATGGATCCATAACTCTAAGTTACAAATCTATAACTGCAACACAGAATGCCAACCATAGTTTTCTTCACAGAAAGCATTTCTGCACAGAAAATACTATTCTCTGTTAAAAAAACACAATCCCACATGTGGATTTTTCACAGAATAAATTCTGAATAGTTCTCAAAAATAGCATATCACTTGGAGGGTAGGTTTCTGGAGTATTTGTTTAAACAGCAGGATACATATAAAATAAACAAATGAAATTTAGATTGTCTTCATATCATCAGTTCTCGTACTGAAAAATCATGAAAATTACTAAACAACTTAAAGAATTAAATACATGTGTGTATGCAAATACACATGTGCATGAATAAATAGATATAAATGCTTTAAATGTTTTGTTAAGTATTAAAGGCAGTTAAATAAAACTTGTTATCTCCTGATGGATTCAGAAAATGGACTGTCTCCTGGATGGATTTTTTATTCCCTTGCTGCTAGCTGAACTCCTGTGAATGCTATGAAATGCTATCAGGAGAAAATGCTTATAACTGTAGTGTATTTTCAATAAAATTCCCAAAAGCCTCCACCAACATGTCCCCAAAAGTAATTTCTCCAAGTTCTATAATTGAATGTTAACAAGCATTGCAGGTTCTATAAGAGAAATTAAAGTTCAATGTGGTTTGAAAAATCACAGCACTTGCTGCAAGAATATGTATGATACTGGAAGAGACTGGGACCAGGGGCAACAACAATAGGGGAGGATAGGGAGCTGGGAAGAAAGTTGGAAATGACATCTCACACAGAATTGTTACTTTGCAGTAAATAGCTCCAGTTTCTGGAGCAAATCCAGTTCAGAGAGTTGGTGGGCAACCAGCATTAGACTTCAGCACAGATCAGGAGCATCGTACCATTTGTGGGCTAATATTCAAAATAAATGTGGCAATGTTAAGTGGGAGGGAGGGGTTAGCAGTGATTATTAATGTATCATTGTCAGTAGGTTAAGAAAG
Source organism: Iguana delicatissima (assembly GCA_948472985.1). Classification (NCBI taxonomy): domain Eukaryota; kingdom Metazoa; phylum Chordata; class Lepidosauria; order Squamata; family Iguanidae; genus Iguana; species Iguana delicatissima. The sequence continues at coordinate 3,998 of CAOKZL010003036.1, forward strand.
GAGCAAAGGAAAGAAGGTGGTAGGAGAGACAGAGAGCTGGAGAAAAGAGCAATAAGAAAGTGATGCTGCATGGGCTTATGGAAAGAAAAGGCAAAACTATGGATTGGAAAAGATTGCTTTGGAGGCTGGTAGTAGGATTTGAATCCTGGAATCAAACATAAAGATTTGAATTAATTGATTACTTAGATATTTGGGCATGGCATTTGCTTCAACTCTCTTCACGAAAAGACTGCCCTCTGCCCCAAGGGAGTGACAATTAGAGAAGCCATTCTGTCTCTATGTTATCATATGTGATAACCATCTGACCTCTCTCTTTTTGTCTATGTGTGGTAGCAGACTTCCTTGTGGCAAAATAACACAAATGAGTATGCTACCACACGTATGAGTGTGAGTGTGAGTGTGTATGTGTGTGTAAGAGAGGGAGAAAGAGAAACAGATCATTTGATCACTCTAGAGTTCAGTTAGCTTTATGGGTAAGACATGAGAGAGAAACAAGAAGGAAGAGACAAGGGCAGCATAATAGTTTTTTTCGGGGAAATTATCTCTAAATCCCATGGATATGTTTCCAAATCTTGACAATAAATTTTTAACCAAGATTTATTTAGAAAACTAAAAACAACCCATCCATATTCCCAACCCCCAAAGCCAACAGTGAGATTGGGGTGCTTGGGGTATTTTTCCAAACAACTTCTCAACACAGTTAATCATGCCACTAGATAAATACTCAGCACTTCTGCCAAGTGAAATTCAACAATGTGGTTTGGCAATTTGTGCTGTGAGAGGTCAGCATGGATTGAAAACTATTTAAGGCTCTCAGAGCCAATTATTTGTACAGCCTGATGACTAGGTTCGCAGGACCAAGTGTTACTGCATTTGCTCTTTGTCTTTCTTACAGGGTCACATTGCTTTCCAAGCACTCTATTCTCCCCAGAGCTTGGGAAAGTTAGGTTTTGGATTGCAATTTCCCGAATTCCCTAGTTAGCATAGCTAATTGCTATGATGGCTGGGTTTTCTGGGAGATATAGTACAAAAACTAACTTTGTGAAGCTCTTACTTTTCCTGTCTAAAGCATGAACTAAATGCTTGGGAAACAGTGGGTAAAATTTTCCTTCTGGCAGTTATCATCATTCCTCCATACACTGTATACTCAAAAGATGAATGCTGGTTGGCTTTTAGCCAAAACTGGAACACTGAGAAACAGGGAGGAAGCACCAACCAAGTCTGGAAAAGCTCAGATCACTTGGAGAAGGATATCAGAAGATCTTACTGGTGAGCACGCTGATGTGTCTCACAGTGGCAGCCTGTGATCTGATGTCAGGGTTCTCGCCTTGTACCTATTAACCTAAGTTTTCTACAAACTTACAATTCACCAAGATCAACAGTGACCTGCTGAAGTAGACTGCCACTTTATCAGTTATGTTCATTCAGCCTGAATCAAGGAAAACCCAACCCTACATCAGATACTCCAAGATGCTTACAACTATGAGCTAGACTGGCATCCACTGCTCTGTAGCCCAGTGGAGCATGCACACACATATATGATTGTGTTTTATGGGCTTGTTTAAATAAGTTTCATTAAAAAGAAAAACGTAGAGCCAGGGATGGTTTAGTGGACTAGCACTATGTGAAATCAGGGTTCAAATATCTGCTTGACTTGAAAACTCACTGGGTGAACTTGGACAAGTCACAACCTCTCAGCCTCAGAGGAAAGCAAGGGCAAAACCCCTCTAAATAAATCTTGCCAAGAAATCCCTAGGAAAGGGTCTCCATAAGGCAGAGTCAACTTGAGAGCACAGCAGCAGCAACAAGATGGGGGTCAGATGTTGTTGAACTGCAACTTACAGAATTTTTCACCATGGTCTGTGATGGCTAGGGTTGCTGGGAGTTGGAGTTTAACAACATCGGTGAGGATTCCATGATTCCATCCTTAAATTGACTGACCAGAACAGCTTCTTAATCATTCTATTAGCAAGATGGGTTTAAAAGAGCTAGGGCTCCACCTCTAAACTCTGGCTAACTCACACTGTCTCATTCTAAGAGGAAGACAATGGCAAACCCCTCCCTGAATAAATCTTCCCAAGAAAGCCTTAGGATAAGGTTATCGTAAGTTGGATTTTACATGAAGGAACAGAACAACAAAAATATGAAAATACAAAAGGTTTCCAATCACATCTTTATTCACAAAGAATGTGCTCCCAGTAACTTCTCTCCCCAGTAGCAGTCAAGCAACAAATCCTATGCCAAATCTAACATTGCAGAGTGGCTAGAATGTTAAAACCATTTTTCCCCCTTTTTCTTTCATTATAGTCAGGATTGGGGGTTCAGAGTCCTACTGTGTATTAATTGCATGTCTTCCTTCCCCCCTTTTCTTCTTCTTCTTCTTGTTTGTTTTTGATTGCATATTACTTTGATTGTAAACTAGATTGTTCATGTGAAAATTTAATTAATTAAATTAAAAAATTAATCCAGAAGGAAAAGAGTCAGAGTCCTTCACACAACACAATTATAACTCTATGATTCCACTTTAACCGACATGGTTCCATCCTAGGTAGTCCTAGGCCATTTCTACCCTACGCTGTTCTAGTGCTATTATTCCACTTTCAACATCCTATGGAATCCTGGGGTTTGCAGTTGAGAGAGGGGCCTTTAGAACGCTCAGGCAGAGAGCTCTTTGGCCTCAGTAAACTACAAACCCCAGAATTCCATGGGATGTTGAAAGTAGAATAGTAGCACTGCAACAGTCTAGGGCAGAAATGGCCCTAGGGTTTACAATTTAGAAATAGGTATTTAGAACCAGTGATCTATTGTGTATTACTGAACTACAAATCCCAGGATTCCAACTAGCTCTTGCCATGGAAGATAACATGGAACCATAGCACTGCAATTGTGTGACATGGTGATTATATTGCAGTTGTAGAGGGTTTTTTCCCCATATATTTCACAAGCTCTGATCATCACTGGAAGACCCTACACTGTGGTGCATGTTGAGGGTTGGACCTACCATTACAAAGAGTGAGATGGCCACTTCAGGCACCAGTTTGTTAATATCATGAATGTAAAGCAAATTTTCAAGGTTTTTAAAATTTGTTATTATTGTGTTGGTGCTTTTTGTTTTGTTTTGCTTTATTTTACTGTCAGGAATAAAGATAGGTGCTTGTGGGATTTTCTGCCTCATCCATGATAATGACTTGGTAGTTTTGGTGCTCTTCCTCAACAAAATGTCTTTACTCAGCTTTGCTATGATACTTACTCAAGCTGTGATGATATTCAGGTTGTACAGAAGTACACACACACACACACAAACACAACCTGCCATCCTATACCTCCCATCATTTCTCAGATGAAAATTGGGAGATGTGCAGCCAAGCAGTAACAAAGTATGATCAAAATGGCAAACGTTCATCGCAAAGAACAAGCAAGCTAGGAGAGGCTGCTGCTGTTTGCTTCTGCCTGTGCCTCCTGGAAAGGGCAAGATCCCACCCCCTCCACTTCTTTCCCTGCTGCTGAGTTAATGAAGTTCAAATTACTTCTGCATTTTGAATTCAGTTTGTACCAATGGAAGTAATCTGAGGACAAAGGGGGAAGGTGGGAGGAGGAGAGAGAAAGTGGGGCATTTTAAAAGCATCTGAAAAAAGTGGAGTAGTAAATTGACTTGGACTGAACCTGCCAAATTAGGATAGAATCATAAAGTCATAGGACAGCATCATAGAATTGGAGAATTGGGGGAGACCACAAGAGCTGCTGATTCCAACCCCCTGCCACACAGGAATAAACAATCAAATCTAGCCTCTGTTTAAAACCTCCAAAGAAGGAGACTCCACCATACTCTGAGGCTGCGTATGCCAACATCAACCTGCTCTTACCACCAGGAATTTCTTCCTAATTCTTAGATGGAGTTGAAGGGTATGCCATTCACATTTGCATAGCCCATGGCATGGGTGAAAACAGCCAAGAAATTGTGCCAGTTAGATTTGCATTGGTCTTCACGGTGTCCCACATCCCTTTATGTTCAAGGCAGAAGGAGAAGAGCAGGTGTGTACTCATTTATTTTGCCAAGAATTCTACTTCTTCTCAGCATCTGAAGATACTTGGTGGCAGTGGTTGTGGTGATAATGATAGTGATGGTGATGATGATTGCAGTATTATTATTCCTTATCCCCAGTTTGGGACTCAAAGTGGCAAATTTAAAAACAGATGGTTAAGAATTCACAAAATACAAAAGTTAAGCAATCAAATATGTTAAAACCAAATTAAAATGCACATCATTCAATACACAGAGATGTGCACACACACACATGCTACAACACAACAATTAGCAAGATCCAGCACATTATTTAAATGCCTTATTCGATCAATCATCAAATGCCCAGCTAAACAGAAAAGTCTTACTTGTCTGCAATAAGAAAGTACCAGTCTAACTGTTACTCTGATTTCTGGGGGTCCTGTGGGAGACACCTTGATTCGCTCCAAGTTATAAAGGTTGGGGAAATTAGCAAAGCACTGGCATTAGCAAAACAAGGGGCAGGGTAACCCAGTATGATCTTTTACCCAACTTTACGGGGTCAGGCCAAGCCAAAAAGCCAGACAAATGTATCAAATAAATGAATTTTATTAAATGAATATATTATCATGCACCTCTGCACTCACTCACTCCCACACATAAGGCCTATTGAGAAGGAAAAGAGGTGAAAAATGGATAGGGAATACAGCAAAAGGGATTGTAGAGGTGGTGATACTGCACCTATCCTGAAGTCGTCAGTCCGGGAAGCAGGGAAAAGAACAGAGCTCAGCGAAGAGACAGCTGAAGGGATCACTTAACTAACAGGGTGCCGGTCTGGTAGTGTGGCAAGAAGTTCTCCGAAGAGACCCTCAAAAACTAGAACTACTTATAGGGCAGAACATGCCTTGAGGGCAGGCCCTCTCTCAGGGAGAACAATGAACACAACGAAGGAAGGAATGCCAAACAATGGCAACTTGGTCATTTGCATGATTGGTTTACACTAGGTTGCAAGTGTTCAAGGTTGCAGTTGCAAAGGGTTGCAGTGTAAGTTTATGTAGAACAGTGGTTCTCAACCTGTGGGTCCCCAGATGTTCGTGGACTTCAGCTCCCAGAAGCCCCAGCCACTATGGTCAATGCTCAGGGCTTCTGGGAGCTGAAGTCCCCACGAACATCTGGGGACCCACAGGTTGAGAACCACTGATGTAGAAGGACCTCGCCTTGTAGGATTTTTCCAGAATCACAGTTGCTCAACCTGGGGAAAACACACTAATCCCCTCAAGTTGGCTACTCTTGGCTGAGGACCCTTGTCTATGTAGATGTGTGTTGCCTAAGGTCTCCTTGAACAATGCAACTGGGGATTTTTCTGGTCTTGACCTGTTTTCAACTGTTTGACCTCTTTGCCTAGGTGTTCATTCGGACAACCTCTCTAGCATGGTGGGCATATTTGATATTAAATTTATAGTCCCCAGGATAGGGTATGCCAGTAGGGTAACATAACTTCTCTAGGAATGGAGTTCTGGAGTCTGGGGGCAGCCACAGGGAAGGCCCTCTCCTGTGTTCCCACAGGTAATGGGACAGAGAGGGTAATGGGACAGAGAGAAGGGCCTCCCCAGCAGATCACAAAGCACGGGTTGGTTCATAAGGGAAAGTATAGTCCTTAAAACAGCTTGGACCTGAGCCATATAGGGCTCTATAGGTCCAAACCAGCTTTTTGAATTCGGCCTGGAAATGGACTGAGAGGTCAAGAAAATTGCTTTTTTGGGAACTGCAACTCCTGATGCTAGCTGTGGTTATTCAGGGAACGATAGTCTGAAAAGCACCTTTTCCAAGCAGCACTTCAGTTTGATGGGACTTCTTCTGCTCATGGCAATTGCAGTCATTGGTACAAATAAGAGCAGATTCCTGGCTGTGTTCCTGAGAATGAAATAATAAGAATCAGCCATCGTTTATGACTGAGAACCCCAACATCTTGTTTGTGAAGCAAATCACTGCTACTTGTTAAGAAAACTTCTGAAGCCGCTGCCTGCTTAGGCTATCCGGAGCCTGAGTGATTATACACATGTGCTTGGCAAACAGCCAACTCCAAAGCTGCCCCTTCTTCTAAGCTGATGTTTTCCTGATAAAGGGAGAAGCTTCTCAAAAGATTCTTGCAAGCTCTCAGAGACAGGGCAACTCTTACTACTCCCACAGGGACGATGAACTCCCAATAAATTTCCCTCAGAATGTTTTTTTGATGTCAGCATTACCTCCAGTCCCTACCGCAGCTGCTGCTTGCATACAATAAAGTTGCATTGTAAGAAGCCAGAACTCCAGAGATACTGAAAGAAACAAGCCATGGGGGCGTGTGGTCTTCTATAGCCACAGGCAGGATGGGAGGTGGGTTTTTTTAAATGCTTTATTATGAGGAACCTAGCTAAAGTTCATGGCACAGGAGTTTCATGTTTCAGGGGTAGCAAATTGATGTATCCGGAAAGTGGGCTTTTTCACCACTCCTGAAAAACGTGTTAAAAAAGGACTTTTTAATTTAATTTTTTTTTTTTAAATTACTACCAAACTGGCAAAAAGCAATTCTAGTAGTTTTCAGTAGACTGAGTAGAGGTAGAAGGGAAGCAGGGAAAAGGAATTTCAGTTTTCATTGCATTTAAGGAAGTTTTTAGCATGTCGCCATATGAAAACAACACCACATCAGAATCACAAAAACAGGAGGCATGGATATTGAAAGAATGAAGTAATTTCTAACGCAGTTCTAAAATGAAGAAGGGAAAGTAAACACAAAAATTGGGGAGCATCCAATGATATGCACAGGGCAAAAAGTAGACGCTTCTCGATTAAAAGATAGTCTTTCATCAGCTGAAAAGTCCAAACATTTCAGCCTATGGATGCTCCTCAGGCTTTCCTGTGCCTTGACTATTAACCATCACACTTTGAACAGGAGGGAAGTAAAACATCCTCCCTCCCACATTTTCAGTTCCTTGCTCAAATAGGTCTGATTAGTTTGAAATTTGACAATGTCTTTTAGTGGCAAACTAAAGAATTTTCCATGGGATATCCTATGAACTTCATACTTGGAGAGGTTTGAAAGCAAATCAGCTGCCCTAAAAGTTTATTTACTGCACAACTGACAGTCTGGATCAGATTTAGTAATGTTTTTGCCATCCAGAGAAGGAATGAAATTCACTTTGTATACTTTTATGTGAGGGCAAATTCCAGAGATGATAACACGTGATGGACATAGAAGATAATAACTGAGAAATGTATTTATTATTTTTACAATTTATTATTACTTAGACTTTAAAGAAGGCAGGAGATCAACTCCCTGCCTCCTAATATAGAAAACTCAGAGACGTTAATACCTATTTACAGTTTGATACAGTTCACATTCCTGGTCCCTTAGATCTTCACTATGGACAGCTCCTTGGATTGGAACACAACTGCTCAAGTGAAACTGACTTCAGAAATGAAGCATGTGTATGGATAGAACAACTAATGGGTAGAACATACCCAAGCAGAGTAGTGTCTCAGAGCTTATACAAAGCACCCAAACAAAATGACTGATCTTAAAACGAAAAGTCCAGACATCTAAACTATAGCAGTGATGGCTGGTGGCTCCCATGTCAGTGGGGCAATGAATCCACTCCAGGTTTTGGATAGCTTTGCAGGAGCTGTTCATGGCACTGAACTATTAGGAAGGATAGGTTTCAGGACCTTGGACAGTTCAGGTACAGGATTAAAACATGAAATGGATTCACACCCCACTGACATGAGGACCACCACTGAACTATTTTCTTACTTTTGATCACATTACTAATAGTTTTCAGGGTTTTATAAATAAACATTGGCATGTAGTCCAATATGTACCAGGTTGTCTGGATAAACCCCCATTTTCATCCAAAAGAACCCAAAACATGAGTGACTTGCTGGTGAGGTGGATATTCAAGGTGCATAAACATGTATCACATAATATTTTGATGCATGTTATGAGATCCACAGGATGCCCTGTTTGCAGGTACATTTCCAAGCTGATAGAACTGACAGATCACATAAATAAACAAATAAATAGAAAAAAATTGCATTCCTTACTGTTTGCAACAGCAGTGCCTATTACGTTGCTACATTCCTCATGCAATTAAAATTGTACAATTTAGGAGAAGGGGTGCTGGAGGAAAGTGTTGATGACCTTAACAGGTCTGCCTCCACTGAGGCAACTGGCTCTCCTACTTTCCATACACTGGACCAGAAAGCAAGGAACCTGCTCTCCTCATGTAGTCTACCTGCCTGACTTAGATCATAGGTAACTGAAATTATAAAGCATGCAGGCTAAATAGCCTATGTATATAGTGCAAGCTTCCTCATTTCACACCTTCCCTTTCTAAGGTAGGTGTTATGCCCTGCTTCCAGAACATGGACTCAGACTCAGAGTCCAAAATAGGGGGCGTGCCAGGACCTGCTGTACAGGAAGAGGTTACAGTGCCACAAACAGACCGGGGGCAGTGCCAGCTCCAGCAGAGAGTCCTGCCTCTTCAGACATAGAAGAGCACTTATCTGTACCCACCTTCGCAGAGTGCAGACAGCAAAGAGAGACCCAGTGTTGCTCTCTCAGGATTTATAACTGGCAAAAATTAATCAAGCCACAGCCTATATAGCTATGTCCTCCCCCGCCCGCCCCCAGGAACTTGTCAGAGCTTATCTGACCTTCTAAGCTGCTGGATACCTTGATGAATACTTGGACAGACCTTGAACACTCTCTTGCCTTGGAACCCTGTTGGACTTTATTCATGACTCTGTGCTTACTGCCTGGAAGTAAGTAACAAGCTGGAAGTTATTCAGTTTGCATTGTTTTTTTTATCAGCTATGCCAGGACTGAGATAAGACAGTGGGGAAGATGGTGAGGCTACACAACCAACATGCAATGGAAAAGCCAAGCCTGCAAGCATAGCTCTGTTCTGTCTCCTTATGCAGTGAGGCAGAATGCCTGAATCAGCAGACCTAAGGCACTGTGTTGCCTGAGTGACAATTTGCTTCTCCTGTCCACCCAAGTCAAAGTATATAATAATATTCAAAGCCAGATTAGTTATTTTGGGAAATGGAGGGGCAAAAAATCATGCAAGCATGCCCCTGCTTTATCTCAAGCAGTAAAAATATAACAATCACTAATTAAATAACCTGTTATTGTCCTTTCATAACACTCAAATCTGCTGCCTGAGTCAGCTACCTCACTTAACCTGATGGTAGGGCTGACTCTTCAAAAAGGAATCTTTCTAGTTCAATGGAGTAAGGTCCACCACACATATCTGCACCTCAGCCTCTAGCAACCCTAGTCAGCCTAGCCAATGGTGAAAAATGATGGAAGCTGCAGTCCAACAACTTCTGGAAAGCACACAGTTCCCACCTCTGCTTTGCTTGGAAGAGACTTGTAAGGGGGAGGGATGGTAGAGAAAAAAATGCTGCTCCTCCCCACCATCCCCCTCGCATTTGCTGCTTCTGTTGCTGCAATACGAATGCACAGTGAGACTTGAAGAATTGTACTATAATCCTTTCTGGGAGGTCTCCATAAACAACAAAGTGGGCAATAAGATGCTGCTGTTTAATATGTGTGTGTGTGTGTGTGTGTGTGTGTGTGTGTGTGTGTGTGTGTGGAACTGTGTGTTAACAAATGCCTGTTTTAGAAATTGGCTATGGAAATAATGGAACAAGTCCTTCATTACTTCACTGAAATTTCAGACGTTTGTTAAAAGCCAGATATTCCCTAGGCTTTCATGGAGCTGTGTCACATTTGTGGATTATGGTAGAGGCATTTATAAAAAGAAAACCTCATCAATACCCACAGGGAAGATGAAACCAGGACTGCCTTTCAGTGACACACATACCCTGAAACCTGATGGGATAATACCGATAATATTAACAGATTGTTTAAAGACTATTTTTGATTCAGTTGATTTGGAGCCGTCTTCCTTATCATGCTGGAAGTGGTGAGCCAACAGCAGAATGAAATAACATATGGACCAGTGTTTTCCAGCTGTGATGATCATATTCTCTGCCCTGTCAGCACACAGAGACCTCAGAGAGGGGGACCCAAGAATCAGTTTCAGTTCTTTTGAAAACCACCAAACGCTTTTAAATTTTAAATCATAGAGGCGCCTTCATTATTAGTCCCCTATTACACACTGAGCAGTGGGAAACCCAGGATTTAATGTGGGGTTTTGCCAAGGGTCACGTGAAACCTTTGTTTCACATTCGGTTCATGTGGCTTTCCTCCCACCTCAGTTCTTTCTGGAGTTGATATCAAAACACAAAATAGGTTGAGATGTTCATTCAGCCAGCTTTACCTGGCCTTAGGCCAAATTAAGATCTTGTGAAAATATGAATTGCCCCAAGTACAAAGCTGTGTTTAAAAAGAAGGAGAGACTTCATTTCTTAAAGTAGACTTTTTCAAATCCATGGTGGCATCACATATACAGTGGCATTAGAATCCAAAGGCCAGTGGGAGAAGACCATCTGCTGATTGCTCTGGCCACAGATTGGAAAGTTACTTTGGGGACTACAGTTCCCCAAGTCATAGTCCAGAAAGTAACTTTTTCAGGGTCTGATTCTCACTTGTTAATCATTTAAAATTTGGGATTCAGAATGCAGTCTATGTGCACAGTGTCAACCTTCTTTAGTTCAGAACTCTGTTATCTAATGAATAGAGTTTGTTAAATATAATTTCCCAGAGCTACAATGAGTATGTATGTATTATATATTACCATAACCCATTCTTTTGTATTTCTCAAAGCATTAGTTCAAAGCAGCAATTTTCTCCAAAACTATTACATGTGGACTGTACAGTGTATGCGACTGTTGCATAAAGGATGAAATGTAGTGGATACCATACATCCACTGATCAATCTGTATGCCTCTTACCTTCATCATTCAATTTGGAGAACTACTGCCAGATGTCTGCTGTAATGCAAAAGGCCCCTTCAGTGATAGGGACTCTGGTTTCTGTCCGAGCATGACCTCTGCATTAATTAAAACAGGCACCCTGCAAAGTCTCAGCCTCAGGATGAGAGTCACTATAGTCTATCAATTACCACAAGGAAATAATGCCACAGAATTTGACAGGGGGAAAAAAAGGCAAAGTGAGTTCAAACTAATTTACTTTCAAGATTTGTCACTTCTCTCTCCAACAACAGACAGATGAAACACTTCACAAGTAATATTAAAAACTAGAAACCAAGGGAGTTGATAACAAAATCTTTATCCAGTCCTATATTAAAATTAAAACATGCAATTAAAACAGGTGAGTATGCTTCCCATGATGGCCAAAGCTACCTTTCCACAAGCAGACGCTCCCACTGGGTTCTCTGACAGGGAGTTAGTGTCATTGTAGCCACCTTCCAGATGCCAATCTACTTGGAGGAAGAGAACATGGGCTCTCTCGTCTGACTGAGATGGGACTTTCTAAGAGCTCCCTGTTTTATTTGAGAAACCGGGCACCAGGTTAGGATTACATAGGGCTCATTAAACATTCAATATGTGTGTCCAGTTCCCAGCCATCTCCCTGGACTCCTGTTGACAGGTGATCCCCTGGAGACAGCTCCATTCTTCATGGACACCAGCTGGGTGTATATATGCATAGAAAAAAGCCACGAATATGAAGAAACAGTCAAGTGTTTTCTATACTTCTTTTGTCTTTTATTTCTTTCTATATTTCTTTTAAAGGGTGTGTGGGGTGGTCCCCTCCTCTTTTGTTGCTTGTTTGTTTCTTTCTTTACTAAGTCTTCCTTCTCTGTGTGCAGAACCACAGCAAGCCCTGGATAAAAGAAAATCCAAGATTTTGTTAAAAGCACTGGTGCAGTCCAGTTTACTGAAGATTAATACTGTTCTGAATGCTGCCTATCACAGGATGCATACGTCCTGATGTTAGAAGCAGGAGTCACATCTGCATATCAAAATATCTATGTTCCTCCTCCCTCACCTGCATCCTGTGGAACTTAGAAGAGCTCAAAATATTCAAGGCAGCTGGAACAAGAGAAGATAAGATAAGAATTCCCCATGGGCATTTAGATGGAGTTTGAGGAATGTGATACATAGTCTGTGTTTGTGTTTGCGTTAGTCAAACGTATATAAACCAAACATCATAGAGGCATCTGCCAGGGTGGGAACAGATTATACAATGGGTTGAACTTTGTGTAATACTTAAGCTTACTCTTCATGTGGTCAGTTGTGTAAATACCACAGTTTTCCAGATTGTAAGGGAGCATTTATCTGAAGTGGCATCAGGTTAGGCCAAGTGCCCTGGAACTAAGGCAATGGAAGATACTGCTAAAAATTCAGTCCAGGTTCACTGGGATTAATATTGTTCTGAAACCTGTGTATCTCAGGATGTGTACAAGTTGATGTTAGAAACATGAGTCACCCTGTCCCTTGCACAGATTTTCACAGATGTATTTACCAGTGAGTCAAATGCTAATAGCAGTCATCTGGCTTTATTTACTTATATCCAGGCAGCTGGATATATATCCAGATATATATCCAGGCTCCAGGCAGCTCACTGCTGTTCAAACAGTTTAAAACTCACATGATTTGTTGTTAACTGAAGTCAAGTTGACTTCAACTTATGACAATCTTATGACTTATGACAAGTTGACTTCAACTTATGACAACCCTCTCAATGAGAAACTTCCTAGACACTAGGGAATCCTTGAATCCTCAAATTTTGGGCAATGATTCCAGATTTGGGGATCCGACTCCCCCTGCCAAAATAGGCAAATTGAATCTCTTGAATCCTGCCCTGGCCAGGGAGAGAAGGTGGCGGGAAGAGCGATCTCACGTTCCTCACATTTCTCTCCCTGGCCACAGGCCAATTCTGCCTGGGGTGGGCCACAAAAGCCGGTGAGAAGGGTGATCTTGTGCTCCCCACTCTGCTGCCGGCAGCAGTGGGCCTGATCCTGCCCGGGGTGGGCTGCAAAAGCTGGCAGAGAGTGCGATCTCACACTCCCAGTGCTTCTTTCCTTAGCTGCGGGCTGATCCTGCCCAGGGTGGGCGGCAAAAGGTGACGGGGAGTGCAATCTTGCACTCCCGCTGGCAGGATCCTCCCGGGGCGGGCAGAAGAATATGGCTGGGTTTTTCAAAATTGGTGCCTCTGGGGCTCACCAAAAGCCTGATTGGCTAGTGGGCATGTGAAAATCATGGCAGAAAGCTGCGGGCACACTGGAGGTTGTCTGTGCCTGTGCTCGCTCCTGCTGCCTGTGCACACTGGGGCTGCCTCTGCCCGTGGATACTTCCTTCTGCAAGGTAATAATCTGTACTCTTTTAACTTGAGAGTTATGTACTTCATGCAGTAGATAAACCTGTCAATTGCATTTGTATCTTCTTAATAAGAAGGATGGGTATGTTTTCCTGAACTGAAAACTATTTTTTAATTTGTTTTTCATTAAACATAGATGTCAAATTCTGCTTCAAGAACACTCATCAGTAGAAGTGCTTTCTTTCCCTTGTTTTTTAAATCCTTTTTAAAAAAGGATTTGAAAGATTCAAGATTTGTGAGACTCCTGGATTCCCAGAACTTTCCAGGGATTTGGATCCAGATTTACATTCAGAAAATACTGGATTCATCCCCTCCCTACTAGACACCCTGTTATTAACAGTCCTGCTCAGGCTTTGCAGACTCAGGGTGGCTTCCCTGATTGAGTCTATCCACCTGTGATATGTTCTTTCTCTCTTCCTAGTGCCTTCTACTTTGCCAAACATCATTGTCTTTTCTAATAAGTCATGTCTGCTCATGACATGTACAAAGTACAACAGTCTCAGATTGGCTATCTTGGCTTGATTTGCTGTAGGACCCATTTATTTGTCTTTTTTGGCAGTCCATGGTATCTGCAGAATGCTCATCCAGCACCACTTTTCAGAAGAGCCAGCTTTCACAACCAGACATAGAAACCGGAAGTATAATGCCATGAACAATCGTGATCTCGGTATTCAATTATATATCTTTACATTTCAGGCGCTTCTAGTTTCTTCTTAGCTTCTCTTCCAAGCTCTAGTCTTCTGCTTTCTTGAGTGCAGTCTCCATTGTGATTAATAAATAAGCCAAAGATGACTACCTTAAAGTTATGTAAATCATCTGTGGTTATTACTTTTGTTTTCTGAATGTTCAACTGTAAACCTGCCTTTTTATTTTCTTCCTTGACTCTCTTCAGTAGCCATTCCAAGTCATTGCTATTTTCTGCTGGTAGATTGCCTACAAATCTTAAACTGCTGATGTTCCTTCCTCCAATTTTCATTTCTTCTCCTTTAGAATCTAATGATATGATCAGTGTGCAACTTAAACAGATAAAATGTAGCCTTGCTTTACTCCTTTGCCAACTGAAAGACACTCTGTTTCTTCATATTCTATCCTAATGGTGACCTCTTGTCCTGAGTACAGATTACATGTTTCTCTAAGAGCAGTCCATAGTTTTTCATGATCTACACAATCAAGGGCTTTGCTATCTACTATATAAAAGTCAAAGTTTGTATGTTTGTTTGTCTGTGTCAGGCAAAGACTTCAAATGATTGGCTATATGAGGCAATGACCTTATATGATTGGCTGCCTGAAAAGATTCTATGGAATCCTGGAGCTTGCAGTTTAGGGAGGGGCCTTTAGAATTCTCAGCCAGAGAATAGGCTGGTTGCTATGGAGATGATGCCTAGCAGCAAGGGGGAGGGCAGTGTAGTCCCTCAGGAACCCAACCTCTGTATGTTTGTATTCAGAGTTATTAACATACAGTGGTTGGGTTCCTGCATTCAGATTGGATTGGGGAGTGGGGGGAAAAGTTACAGGTACTGGACAAGACAGTTTGGGGAATTAGACACATAGGATCTCACATCTTTCTAACCAGTATTACCTATGAGAAAATAAAATCCCAGGCAATGCCAGGAATATACACTAGTAATCTATAAAGCACAGGCTGATTTACTTCTGGAATTCTTTGATGTGCTCCATTATCCAACATAAGTTTACAATATAATCCCAAGTGCCTCTACCTATTCTGAATTCAGCTTGGATAGCTGACATTTCTTGCTCCATATATGGTTGAAAAAAAAGTCTTTCTTGTAGAATATTGAGCATCACTTTGCTTGCACTGGAAATTAATGCAATGGTCCTGTGGTTACCTCAGTCCCTCATGTCTTCTTCCTTGAGGGTTTCCAAGCTGTGGGCCATTCTTTTGTTTTCCATATTTTTGGGCAGATTTTAGTTAGAATTTCAATGGACTCTGTCTCTGCAGCTGGAAACAGTTCTACGGGTGTGCCATGTGTTCCTGGTTATTTATTTCTCCCAAGTAGTCTGAGTGCGGCTTTCACTACACTTTCTAAAATTGTGGGTTCATCTTCAAATCATTCTTCCCTGAATGAATCTGCAGT
Organism: Iguana delicatissima; assembly: GCA_948472985.1. Lineage (NCBI taxonomy): Eukaryota > Metazoa > Chordata > Lepidosauria > Squamata > Iguanidae > Iguana > Iguana delicatissima. The sequence goes on from CAOKZL010003036.1 coordinate 19,383, forward strand.
CCTTTCATCTCTTTTATATAGTTCTTCCATGTATTGTTTCCATCATCTTTTTTATTTCTTCTTTATCATGTAATGCATTCTACTGCTGGTCATGGAGCATCCCCACTCTTGGTTTAAATTTCCCTGTGATTACTCACATATTGTGGAAGAGAGCACATAATCTACCTTTTTTGTTATCACCTTCTATTTCTCTGCATTGATAGTTATAGTAGTTTTCTTTGTCTCTGAGAACAAACTATTGCATTCAGGGGTTCTGACCCTATTTCTGCCACCTTTAACTTTTGCTTCTCATCTGTCTTTAACTGCTTGAACAGTTTCATCTGTCATCCAGTGAAACCTCTCTCTCTTTTTGGCTGCAGTTACTGTCTTTCTGCATTCTTCCCTCATGACAACCCTGACTTTCGTCCAGAGTTCTTCTGGCTCCTGGTCAATTAGGCTTAATAGTACAAATCTATTTTTTTTTTATAATTATCTTTAAATTCTCTGGGGATGTCCTTGCAATTATAGACTTTCCTCCTTGTCCTTCTCTACACAAATTAATGGAGCAAATATTCCTTTGACTCACATGGAGCAAAAATAAAAAAGGTTTCTAATCACTGAGAGGTGTAAGTTTCTCCTGCTGAAGCTGTCCCCCATTGTTCCTGCCCCTTCACTGATTCCTGTACTCTTGGGGATTACTGGGATTACTGGTCACGTCTGGGCCATTTGTGTCTTGCTATTCCAAGTGATGCAACCAGAGGCAGAACTGTTGCAGCTTAAGCTAAGATGGGTGAAAAGTGACAAACTTTATTTTGAAACAAAATATTTTGTTTCCTTCCAAACAAAAAGAAGCAACAGTTGCTGCAAGTTCAGACAGGAGAGTCAAGGCCAAGAGAACATCAGTCCACAGAAATAATAGATAAGATGGGAATGTGAAGCAGGGAACGTAGAGAGAAAAACTCATTCCAGAGTTGAGAACAGTAAGGCTCGAGGGTGCTACATGCCTGGACTCTAAGGCTATAGCTTGGTTTGCATAATCTTGTGTACTTACGCCAAATATCTTAAAGATCTGTGATTTCATCACTGTGCATAGTGTCCACCACCAAAGGAGAACAATAGCGTCATTGCTGCATTCATCGGCTGATGGCAAAGCTTCTGATGATGAGCCACTCCGTACTTAGCTAATCCAGTCCTTTGGTATGGCATGCCTGCAGTTCATCACTAGGAGCACACTTGAAACCATAGCAGTCTGGTAGAAACTGCCAGAGCTTGCGCTCCACTGCAACACCTTTTGAGAGCTCAGGATCACCACTGCACCACAATGAGGCAGCTCAGTAGGACTTTGTGGAAGAGCTTTAAGCAATTGAATCTAAACAGTCTTGGCCAGTGAGACTAGAGATTACTGTGAACCACAGAAAAGTTGACATGGAGAGGGCTTACAAAACAGCTACTTTTGTTTCTGTGTTACTTCACAGTAAATGCTATTACTTATGCTTTAGCTTTACAGACCAATGGATTCTTTAGTTAATTGCCCCTGGCATAATGGTAGTACATATAAATCTAACTGGATGGTAAGGGAAACCTTTGCAATGAACACTGGCACAAGGGGAAAAATTCAAACTACTTTTGAGAAATGAGATCGACTTCATGGTGTCGTTTCCTGTATCTGTGTAGTGAACCTGCCTTGCCACTTGGTATTCCTGCCATTTATTGGGTCCCATTTTTAAAGGTGACAAATAGCAAAACCATCCCTTAATTAAAAGGATCATGTGAACTGGTTCTATGTATCTGCTTTTCTGATCAGGAAATTAAGGAAGAAGCTTTGGCTCCAGGCCAAACTCCAGTTGGTTCACTTCCATTCTGTATGCCAAGAATCAGATGGGGAAAAATCAGATCACACCCCCTGTAGAGCTGCTGCTTTATGATGGCCTTTGATAGCCCCAAATCCTTTGTTGTAGGATTGGGGCTGAAATCCATTTAAATATACATATATTAACCATTTGGCTATTTGAGTTCATATTTGTGGCTTCCGTGAGCTCCTTTTCCTTCAGGCAACATCCTGAACTGAGTTATAACCTATATTTAAGCTGATTTTGGTCAGGAGATTGGAATTAATAACTTTCCTTCCTGTAAAGAAAACAATCATGTGGATATACAGAAGTTTCCCCTACTTTGGCCTCAGCTAGAAATAATTTATTCTGACCAAGGAATAATACATATTAACTTGTTAGCAACATTTACCAAATAGTTACAGCAGGGCCTACTGTCTGTGAGGTCTGCTTTGACAAGGAGCTCAAACAAGTTTTCTTAAAATTTACCTAACTCAAGGGATATTTATTTTAAAGCTTTGAGTAAGTGCCTGGAAGTGATGAGTGTGTGTGCATGCATGTGTGTAAAAGTTACAGGGGAGGAGAGAGACAGAAAAAGAGCAAGAGAATCTAAGTTCCATAATGTCATCAACTTTGGGGCCTCATCCCTTCACTCATTTTTAAAGTGAAGAGTAAGTTCATTCCTTAGAAGACGTTTGTGTCTGGGAGTTTTTTTCCCTCGAGGGATGCATACCCCAAGTTAAAAAAAAAAAGATACAAAAATGATGCCTCTAGTCAGATACAGGAAAGTTAGTAGAAAAAAGAAGATGCACTTACTCAATCATAAATATGTTTTTAAAAATCTAAAGGGATTGCATTTATATTAGAAAGTGAGGGAAGCATAACTTGTGTGCTTTCAAGTTGTTTACAACTTATGGCAATCTTAAGGCAAACTTTTCTCAGAGTTTTCTTGTCAAGATTTGTTCAGAAGGGGTTTGCCTTTGCCTTCCTCTGAGACTGAGAGTGTGTGACTTGCCCAAGGTCACCCAGTGGGTTTCAAACCTTGGTCTAGAGCAAATCAAACCTGAATTGCATCTGCATTGGTTAGACCTCATCTGGAATACTGTTTCCAGTTCTGGGCACCTCAATTCAAGAAGGATATCGACAAGCTGGAGTGTGTCCAAAGGAGGGCAACTGAAATGGTGACGGGTCTGAAAGCCGTATAAGGAGTGACTTAGGGGGCTGGGTATGTTTAGTCTTCAGAAGAGAAGGTTAAGAGGGGACATGATAGCCCTGTTTAAATATTTGAAGGGATGTCATGTCAAGGAGGGAGCGGGCTTGTTTTCCTCTGCTCTAGAGACTGGAACAAGGAGCAATAGATTTAAGCTGCAGGAAAGGAGATTCCACCAGAACCTCATGAAGAACTTCCTGACAGTCAGAGCTGTTCGGCAGTGGAATATGCAGCCTCGAAGTATTGTGGAGTCTCCTTCTTTGGAGGTTTTTAAGCAGAGGCTGGATGGCCATCTGTTGGGAATGCTTTGATGTGTGTTCCTGCATGGCAGGGAGTTGGACTGGTTGGCCTCTGTGGTCTCTTCCTATTCTATTCTATTCTATTCTATTCTATTCTATTCTATTCTATTCTATTCTATTCTATTCTATGATTCTATTAACTCTCCCTAGAAGCCAAGATGACTAAACTGAGGCCGTTGTACTTTGGCCACACCATGAGAAGACATGAGTCACTCAAAAAGATTAGTGCTTGGTAAGGTAGAAGGCAGTAGGAAAAGAGGAAGATGGTATTGCAGATGGACAGACAGCTGCCCTGAGTTTGCAGGACCTGAGTAGGATGGTTGATGATTTGGAAGCCTCCCATTCATAAGGTCACTGTAAGTTGAAGTCAACTTGACCACAGGACCCACAACTGTAGTTCAATGCTGAAACCATATAAACTATGACATTTATATTAAATGGCCATTTATGTCAAAAGATCTGCATCAAAAGCTTTACGAGAATGAAGCTGAGAAGTGCTGTCCATAAACTAACCATGCTCCCTCACCAGCTTATTTCTTTATTGAGCTTGGGAGAAAAGGAAATAGCTGCATCAGTTTTTCAAAACCCTAACAACACCCCTTCTTTTGATTTCTCCTGCTCCTTCATCTCCTTAAGTTAGCTTTTGCATTAGTTTACTGGTTCCCATGTGCATCCCAGCAAAATTCAAAGGATTAAGAGCTTCAAATTTAAGTTTCCTGAGAATGATGAGGAGCCTCTGTGTGGTGTTTGCTGAAGAACACAGAAGGATTGTCTGGATGCAAACAGAACCACTGCCTTGCAAGCTGCACTTAGTGCTTGTTCATTTAAAAACCTCTACTTGGAACTGATTAAACTATCATGTTCTAACAATGAGTTAAAATAAGTGGTTTGGATCTTATGATCTAAAACTTGCAATTCCCCGACATTAAGGGAACACACACACATAGCAGTTTTGCAAAGATCCAAGGGAACTAGGCTTTGGGTAAAAGAACCAGCCGGGATTTTTCCCCACTTTCTTTAGCACTGCCTCTTATTTCATTATTTAACAATTTAGTTCTAGAAATAAGATAATGTTGACATTTCAACTTCAGACAGGTTAAAAATAAATGTAATTATGTTGCCCTTTTTTGCTTAGAAGATTTCCTACTGAATTGATCTTAGTTAATTTTAACTAGTTAGTTCCTACCTTTTCTATAGTTTAATTTATTCCATGGCTAGGTAATGGTGCTTTGTTCAAAAGCCTTACAATATACCATAGTCCAGACTTCCAGATGATTTCTCTCAGTAGTTTCTGGAGACATTGAAAAAGATGCAGTACGGAAAGACGGAACCTTGAACCATGCCAGTGGCCAGGAGGTGGAACTCACAGGACCCAGCACTCCTTTCCAGATCTGCCACTCCTGAAAGAAGCAACACCACTATAGCAATCTGTTTCAAAGAGAGGAGAGACTAGAGGGATATTGTGGCCAATAGTATTGAAACTCATGAAGAGTTCCAGGAAAACTGACAAGTTACATGCTCCCCATCCATTTTCTGGTACATGCCACCTACCTGGGGAACCAAGGCTTTTCTGTTCCCCAAACAGCATGGAAACCAAATAGGAATAGATGCAAATTAAGCAGCATAGAGCATCATCCAAGACTGCCTGGAGTTGTACTGCCATCATTTTCTTCTTTCCCTAGAATGGTAAATTTCCTCAAAATAATCACTACTGGAAGAAAATTATCCAAACTGGATTTTTTTCAGTAACATCTTAAGTACAACCCTCTTAAGTGTTTTTGAGACTTGTGTTTTGCTCTCTCTCTTATTCAATTTCTCTCTCCCACATAGTCTGTTAATCTTGGTGGGATTAATAATATTCATAATAATAAAAATATTGAAATTTGAGAATGCCCAAAGAACTATGCACTTTTTTGGACAGAAATAAGAAAAAAAATCCATTCTTTAATATGCTAAAACTATCCAATATTAAAAGTGCCAGGGAAGGCAGACCCTTGTAGCACAAGATTTATGGCATTCCGCTCCACAAGTTGCTTTCCTCTTCTTTCATATTCTTGCTTAAAAATAGAGCATCCCCCACTCCAAAAAAGGAAGACAAAAGAGGGTTCAATTTGCATGAAATATGCACTTGCCATTTTAGATATATCGATGCAAATTTAATACTTATGGGCTGGGTTCAGAGTTTTATTCACCTGACAGCAATGTATCCAAATGTCGTTCCTTTGAGAATATTTTATATGGTGGGGGAAAAAAATAGGATTTTACCTGACACCTCTCTCCCTCTGCAGTTCCTAGTGCTATCTCCTCCACTATTCCAGATTTTGGAGGGCAAAGGGAATGCAGGATGAGGACAGAGATGCTGACAAAGCCCCTCCTCTCTCATTCAGCCACTGAAACAGTTAGGCTGGATGAGAAGAATCCAGTTGCTATAAGTTTACGAGAAATGAAACACATTGGTGACCAGTCTGCTGCCCAAGTTCTGATTAACAGGTGATGAGTAATTTTGAACCCCCTGCTCTTCTTTCTTGTGGTTCCTTGTCTTTCACAGTTCCCTGTGTTTCAGAGATTATTAGACAGCCAGTCTTACAGAACATACAGAACAGCTTAACAGTGGATGATAGTCCTGACAACCCTTCAAAAGTAGGATTGTCATCTGTAAGGTAGGATCAGGATTTTGTAAAATCCCCTTTGAAAGTCATCTAAGACAGTGGTCACCACAAGACCTTCTGGTTGGAAACTCCATGAACTGGTACATGTTGAGCCTCCCTTAGTCAATATCTATCTATCTATCTATCTATCTATCTATCTATCTATCTATCTATCTATGGGTTTTGGAATACTATATCTTTTTGAAACAGCCTCGCATCTCATTTGTTCTCTACTTTGTTGTATGTGAGACACAAGGCTGGAGAGAGACTGAGGCCATTTCTGCATGAGGTTGATACATTATAGTAGCATCGAATCCTCACCCTCACGTCTGCATGTTGCACCATGTTAGTTTTAGTTGTTTAGTTTAGTTGTAGTTTTCCTCATGGTTCTACACATTTTCAGCTCCTAGAACAGTTTACTGCGATGCGAAACAACTGTATGAGAAAACTAGAAAAACTCAGCTGTAAATCTCCCAAACCAGTTCTGCTTTGGTTTTCACCTACATGCAGAAGCATAGCATCAATTCACAGCACAGAAGTGGCCAGCTATGGGTGTTCTTAGGCTATTCCTTCCATCATTTCCATCCCTATCTCTCTTCGCCCTTCAAGGAACAGGTTGCCATCATTATTGTCTTCATGTATTAAACAGACAGTGGGAAGAGAGTAGATCTAGTAATGGACTGTTAAGACTGTTTTTTTCCATGTATCAATGAACATACATATACGCACAAACGTAGCAACACAGAAATGTGTTTAAAATGTGGGTTTTTTTAAAAAAAAACAGACCAATCAGACCGATGGCGGGGCAAGATGAGGGAGGGGAATGGAAGTGGCCAGAGACTTGCTGTTGTGGATGCAGCAACTGCTGTTCTCCACAGTAGTATGATATAAATGGGTGTATGTGTATGCAGACAGCACAGTTTCTGAATTGGAATATAAAAACACCATTCTTGACACGCGGTGAACCGCTCCTCCCCTCTCGTGTGGAAATGGCCTGAGGATCTGTGAAATGGTGGGAATCCAAGTGTAGTGCTCAGGACAAATCCATGCACATACACACACCCCATCATTTCATAGATTCTCTCTGTCTCTGTCTCTTTCTCTTTTCTGCCAGCCATCTGCTTCTGCCTTCAAGGTGGCAGCTGCAAGTTCACCTTACACCTGAGAGGCCAACAAGCTGCAAACTCAAAGGTGGAAGTGAGCAGCTGGTGGCAAAGAGAGAGAGAGAGAGAGAGGACTGAGGATCTGAGAGATGAATAATCAGGAATGCTGCTGCCGCCTCGAAGGTGGAAGCAAGTGGCTGGCAGCAAAAATATTTGAGTTTTAGAGGTTTTCAGATTTCTGGATAAGGGAGGCTCAACCTGTCTATATGTCTGGAGGAAAGTACAGTTCCTTCCCCTGTTCATTGTGGCTGATATACCCATTCTCATTCCTTTTTAAAAATTTGGGCTATACATATCTAGTTAATTTCTATATTATGCTTATTTTCTGTGCCTTGATGCAATGCTATTTAACCTCCAGTGAATGTGCAGCCCACAGTTTGAATTACATATTGTTCATTTTATTTCCAAATCTTTCCCAAAGAGCAAATGAAGTTGTCATCTCCAAGCTCCACAGTGACACTAACAGGCTATATAATTTGATTTGTAAAGACTAAGTATAAATCTTCTCATTGTGTACTCTTTCATATGTTCCTTGCTTTCCGGCTGCCTGCCACAGTATGTTTGTTTAAATGTAGAGCCAGTTACATCAATCCTCCCACACACAAGTCTCTTCAAGGAATATGCAGCCTGAGAGATAAGTGAGACCTGGATAGGCTATCCTTACTGACCTGCCAGTGGCCCATCAACAACCTGTTCCTCTCTTGGATGCTTTTTCCAAGTCAGGGTGTGTCCTTCCTCAGTCCTATTCACCTGCCTAACTCCTGATCCCAGGTCAAGTACTGGTATCTGGCCAGAGGCTAGACAACGACTGTGTTTCCCAAGAACTCCTCTCAAAACCTTAGTGGTAAAACAGATTTATTTCTCTCTGTCCCTTCATTCAGGACCCTGGAACTGTTTTTAAGGTATGGGGCTTAACTCTGTTGGGCAGGTTGCTATCAATTTTGCCTACTTGCAAGAAATTGCAAGGGGAGGTCAAATTAATTTTCCAGTCCATTATGTCCGAAGCATCCTCAGATATGAAGACTTTTGCAAGCTTTATGTGTATTTAGAAGTGTCCTCCTTGTGTCCAGTGTTGCTTACTCCTAAGTAAGTCTGTACAGGATACATTGTAAGCAGTCTTTGTAGTCCTGGGAGGGCTCAACAAGAACAACTGTCTGAATATTTCTGAGTGCTTGATCATTTAGTACTCTTTTGATCTATAATTCTTGAGGACACTCAACTACACAGGAGTCTTGATGTCCTAATTTTGCCAGATCATTTTGGGAAGGTTACTCTGCCCTTTCAGACAAGCCCAGGGAGGGGGCTTAGCACCCCTGACCCTCCTCCCATTCTGGGGTCCATGCTTTGCTATGAAGAGTCATGCAGCACTGCTCTCCCCATTAGATTTTAGCTTATGAGTACAGTGCATGCTTCTTATACAGAGGGTCCCTGGTATCTTCAGCCAGGGCTAGGAAAAACTTCTGTATGAAATCCTGGAGAAGCACTGCCAGTCAGAATCAAGAACACAAATGCAGAGGGAGGGAGATTCTGATTAAATATAAGGCAGTTTCCTATGTTCCTAATGTAATCTCTTTCTAGTCCACTTAGATCAGGTGATTTTGTTTGAAAAAAAAAAGTCAGTTCAGTAAAGCTGAGCAGCTCACAAGATTCAGTTGTATTAAAAGCTGAGTGCATTTATGTACATGTGCACATGCACGCACATGCACACATATACACTAGAAACCCAGAGAGGGTGTGAAAAAAATTATACTTTTACTAGTCACTGAGAAAGCTCATAAATTCTGAACCAATTCTCAGTCAAGTCAAATGAAACTCATCCATCATTACTCATGTCTGACATGACAAGGCATTAGATTTGTATAAAGAAAGGTCCAACAGGGTCCAAGCACAATTTTTCTGAGCCCAGTTCAGTTTGTAACCCAATCACTCCCCCTCCAGCACACATATCACACTCTCATTCTTGCAACAACATGAATCGTGAAAGAAACATGTGTTTTAATTATGAAGTCATAACCATTTCTGCACTAGACTGTTATAGTGCTATGATTCCACTTTCAACATCCTATCGAATCCTGGGGTTTGCAGTTTCGGGAGGGGTCGGCCGGATGTTGAATCATAGCACTATAACAGTCTAGTGCGGAAATGGAACATGACTTCTACTTTTCTTAAATAATACCATTGTCCATCCTGAAGATTTTTTTTTTTTTTGCCATTCCTCCAAAAACCTCACATTTTATTTTACTCTTCTTGCTTAACAGAGCATCTAATTAAAGCTATCTGTAGTTTTTTGATTAATTTGCAATTTTTTATCTTCCATCACTGCAGCGCTGGCTCTCACTGTTTCTGAGATAATTGTTATCGTGCTTTTTTTACTCTTCTTGAAATGTTGCTTCGTATTGTTTATCTAGGAGATACTCTAAACTGATTGCTCATGAAAGGGACTGTAATATAGGCACAAATCTCTCTGCCTTCCAAATTACAGATCCAAGTCTGACTTCACAAACATCTATCCTGGTGAAGGGCCTGGGTCAGCAATTCACTATTCAGAATGTTAATTGCTCTATTCAAACAGATACAGAAGATATGAAGCTCGGTCACACTACACAGTTACAACGCTGTGATTCCATGTTAACTGCCATGGCAACAACCTATGGAATCCTGGAACTGGCAGTTAATGGAGGGGCCTTGAAGCCAGGAAGCTCTTCCGGTGCCTCTGACTAAACTGCAAACTCCAGGATTCTGTGGGATGCAACCACAGCAGTTAAAGTGGAATATCACTGCTATAATTTGGTGGTGTGAATGGGCCAGAGGACACGAGATACAGGGAAATATGCTGAGGGAAAATTTTGTGAATGAGTTGCAGACCCTTGGCCTTATTTTACTTTCCTTTGACCCAATGGAAAGGGCAGGTTAAAGTGGAGCAATGCATTGCTCTCAGGGGCTGAATTTTCCACAACACCAAGCTGGAGGCAGATGGGGCACAATGATGTCATGGGGTAGAACTAGTAGACTAAGGCCATTTCTGCACTACACTGTTATAGTGTTATTATACCTCTTTCAACATCCTGTGGAACCCTGCAGTTTGCAGTTTAGGGAGGGGCATTTAGCACTCTCAGCCAGAGAGCTCTTTGGCCTTAGTAAACTACAAACCCCAGAATTCCACAAGATGTTGAAAATGAAATAACAGCACTGTAACAGTGTAGTGCAGAAATGGCCTAAGTGAAACTATTCCCATAATCCAAGGTTCTACCTGCTTCCGTAATTTTATCAAAGTGACCCAGGTACATCATGCTTTTTCACAGGGCTAAATTCCCATAGAAGTTCTACTAGGAAAGAATAAATCGCAAAACAATTTTAGGCTATGAAATGATAAATATATACCCTCAGGGGAAAGCCAATTGTATTGTGGAGAAAAAAGTCCCCCTCCACACAGAGATACGGACATACAATTGGAAGATGCCAGCAACTGCTTGACAACTGTTTTGCACTCTGAAGCAAAAGCTTGAGAGGGCAACAGTGAGAAAGATAAACCAAGAGGTGTTGCTCAGAGTAATGTATTTAAAAAAGTGACAAACCAGAGTGAAAATGCTTTGTTTTTTCCACGCAGTGGCATTGGGCCATGTAGCCCCAGCAGAGCATAAGTAGCCTGTTTTGTTCCTGGAGCAATTAGCACATTCCAACTGAGCCACTGGGCAGGGTGCAGAAGGAGAGAAGAGGCTTCCTCATAATAGCTTTGGTCAGAAAGCTCCAAGCTGGTGGGAGTTCCTCCAGACAGTTCAGAAAACAGGCTGCTAAGCTGAGAGGTCCTGACTATTTTCTGTGCAAGCAAAACTATGCTGAGAATGCGCAGGCTTCAGATGAAACTGAAGCTGATACTGCACAACCACGGGAGAGTAATGTTCCTAGAGAGAGGGGAAGGAACACAAGAGAAGGGAGGGCTGTCTTCAGCTCAAAGAGCAATTGTTGTATACAAACTTGATGGACATTTGAAGGGAAGTAGGATAGCAGGGAAGTGAGAATTACTGAATGGGAGGAATGAGGGACAAGGACAAGTGTGTGCACATGTTGCTTTCCTAAGTGCTGCCTGATGAGACAGCATGGAGCAGATGTGGGTTTAGATGTGGAAAACCCTGCTTCAAATCTCGATTAGCCATGAAGCTTACTGGATCAGACTGAGACACCACCGTTCAGTTTAACATGTCTCCCAGAGGCTGATGTGCCCTGAATTCCCTGTAGGAAGAAGGATGATAGTATAAATAACAGATAATAATACTTAAGGTTGAACCCTGAACATACTCATGAGGGAGTAATCTCTTTTGACAACAGCGGCTCTTGCTTCTGAGTAAACAGGCCTAGGATTATGCTGCATACTTCCTCTGTTTGTTGTCTTTGCTCTTCCAGCTGTAGTGTACTTAACTGAAAACTATTAGGTCCAATATTGACCTAATCAAGTAATCTTAAAACTAAAATTAGAGATAACACATAGGGAGAGAAAAGAAAAGGGACAAGTAGAGAAGACATCAGAATGTATTAAAGATCGATACTGCTTACATCTATTTGTATTATGATCTTACCTGCCTAAGTCTTGATGTATAGCCTTTTTGTATTGTTAGTAACACCTGAAAATATGTTTTTAAAAGCATATGCAATCTTAATTACTCAGGACCTGCTTTTCCCAGTTGCCCAGGACTTGGGCAGGACAAAGGCCAAGTCCTGTTTGCATAGCCAAACACAGCCATTTCCACAAAACAGTCGGAGTATGCTTATTGAGTGGAAGGGGAATAGGGAACAATCTTATTTGCTCCGACTTCTGATTATTTAGCCCAAGTGGTAGAATTGCTTAACATGTAGCTGTCTAGACTATCAGGGTGCCTAACTTGGGGATTCCCAGTCATACAGAGAGCAGAGACAAAGGGTATGCTCCAAATCTTCTTCTGAAGACATGCACAGGATCATAAAACACAATCTGGTACAAAATCAGCTTCTGCTGTATGGTCCAAAAGGGTACAGCAGAGCTAAGGCCACCTGAGGCATGGTGTAGATACATTATTGCTTTATTCTTTTGGTGGGCACACACGCACACACGCATCTTAGATTATAAACATACTAATTTTATAAAACTGAAATGAATTCTAAATAACTATGAAATATGCTATCAATCAAACATGTTCAGATACTAAATACTTTTACATGTCAAGTATTATTTAATATTAAATATTATTGCATACCATCCATGAAATAGTGTTTAATGTGATATTCCCATTTTTGGGGAAATCTGGGTTCTTCAGAAGTTTGTAAAGCTATCTTCAGTGAAATAAACAGCTGAACAACCATTTATCTCCATTGCTGATCTTCCTTTGCAACATGGTGTACACCTTAGATTCACTACTGTCATATACTGAATACCATGACATGTGAAGTATCAGTTGTCAGATAGCAGACAATGAAACTGTATGCCATTGGATAGCAAATGCAAATAGCTAATGTTCTGAAAATATTGCGAGGTCTCACAAATATCAACATATCTTTTCTGGGGAGGCTCTAAGTCAACCAATTTTATATCCTGATATTGGATACTGTAGCAAAGTTCTATCAGCTGGACCAAAAATAATAGTTGGCAAGCATACTCTTTGATGGTAATGAAACATTTCATGTTGATTATTCCCCAGCGCCAACTGTATTTTGTCACTTTCTCAGCTAATTTATGTCTCCTTCAGTGAAAAAGAAGAACTTCCTTAGCCACTGTATTATGTTCAGACACAATTAAAGCTGTCCATGGTCTCCTTAGAAATAGCCCAGGCTGCTCAATATCCACCCACCCCTCTTCGGCTGGTCTAGGACCAACCTTGATGCAAATTCCTGAGCAGGATGTTAAAGGTAATCTTGGATAATAAACTGTTACCATCTCCTGTACAAAGTCTGAATTCAGTTATCAATTCAGTTGTTTTCTCTCACCCAAATGTTTCCTCATGTCTCCAAAACCAGAACTGATTTAATTTTTAATTTGTGAGCAAATCATACCTTTCATAAATATGAGATTCTGTTTATAGTCCCAATATAAGAATTGTAGACCTACATCCATAAACTCTGTTGGTGTGCTCTTCTTCTTCTTCTTCTTCTTCTTCTTCTTCTTCCTCTTCCTCCTCTTCTTCCTCTTCTTATGCATTTCCTTATCTGTTTGCTTGTACTTTAAAGTCCATTATGAAACAAGTGCTGCCACTAATATATAGTACTTGTAACATTTGTGGTAAATCCACTCCTTGATCCAAGCCAGATTTATTAAAATGTCCTGGACTAAGTATAGATAGTCCACCCAAGATTTTCTACTGGGTGTCTTGGAGTACTAAAATAGCCTATGATCAGAGAAGAAATTACAGAACAATAAAGCCTGCATCTTTTAAATATCTGATGAGTCCTCTTAGTTCTAAGAACTCCAGGCCTCAAAACACAACAATACAGCCTGTTGCTAACATGAATAAAATTAAAGCCTGAAACCACTTTTTTGAGGGGCCAGTTGTGGGTAAAAGCAGGACCAATTCACAGCTTTTCAACACACTACATTCTAGAAGTTTTTGAGTGTATGTTAAAATCCTTACATCATAAGGAACATTGTTTGGCTATCCAGATACATTAGAGATGTTGTTGGATCTCCAAAACTGCTAGTCTTTAAAACAAATGCTAGAGTGTTTCAGGTGGGGCTGTTCCCCCGATGACAGATCCCATCTCAGGAACTATAAATTTGATATCAAATATGCCCGCCATGCCAGAGAGGTTGCCCAAGTGGATACGTAGACAAAGAGGTCGAACAACCGAAAATAGGTCAGGCCGGGAAAATCCCCAGTCGTGTTCCCCTAGGAGACCTCAGGCTAAACACATCTGCATGGACAAAGAGTCCTCAGCTATGAGTAGCCAACTTGAGGGGATTATTGGGTTTTCCTCAGGTTGAGTAACTCCGACATTAGTAAACTCCACACTGCAAGGTCTATCTGCATAAACCAATCATGCAAACTACCAAGTTGCTATTGTGCAGCATTTCTCCCTCGATTTTGGTCATTGTTCTTCCTGGGAGAGGGCCTGCCCTCAAGGTACATTCTGCCCTATAAGTAGTCCCAGTTTTTGAGGGTCTCTTCGGAGAACTCACCGCCACGCTAGCAGACCGGCACTCTGTTAGTCGAGTAATCCCCTCAGCTGCTTCTCTTCGCTGAGCAACTTTCTTCTCACTGCTTCCCGGACTGAATACTTCAAGATAGGTGCAGTATCATTTTCTGTACTCCCTCTCTGCTGAATCCCCTATCAATTTTCACCTCTTTCCTTTCTCAATAGGCCTTGTGCGTGTGAGTGAGTGAGTGTATTGGTATGTGAGAATACATTTGTTAATAAAATCCAGTTACTGGTACATTTGTCTGGCTTTTCGCTGGGTGAAAGATTCCGCTGGGTTATCCTGCCCCTCGTTTTGCTATTGTCAGTGCTCCGCTAATTTCCCCAATCTTTGCATTTTTTGAGCGAATCAAGGTGTCCCCCAAGAGACCCCCAGAAGTTGGGGTAACAGGGCTGCCCCTTCCCAAACACCTTTCTGGGGCCAAGAATTACATCATAGCATACACGGATTAAATAAGCAGTATCTGCTCTGGAACACTGTACAAAATTTCAGGCTGATCAGTCTGACTTATCTTGTTGCAGCACAGATGTCTCTGTCCACCCCCCCCCCCCAAAAAAAGGGATTATCAGTCACAAGGTATGTGGCTGAAACTGCAAGCACTCGTCAGAGATCACTTGCCTGCATCTTAAAATGTCCTGTCTTGCTACTTTATATGGGACCAGTCCCAAATTAGATTATTTAATATGATCAGAGCCATAATGATATCTAGTGCGCAGAAATAAATGGTGTGTTTAAATGGCTCATCTGTGCACCAACAGCATTCTTAAGAAATTAAAATTACTGTCTGCACTAGCATAATTCAAAATTTCCTATTACACAATTCTCTGGTTCTCAATCAAGAAAACACTGATTTGCTGAAATTCTAGCTTTCTCATCATTTAGCTAAGCCTGCCATATCTTAGGTCAGGTAAGAAGCCAAATCTTTATGTGAGGTCATTTCCTCACTAGACTGTTATAATGCTATTATTCCACTTTCAATATGCTAAGGAATCCTGGGGTTTGCAGTTTAGCAGTGGGAGGGGCCTTTGAGGAATAGCAGCACCGTAACAGTCTAATCTGGAAATGGCCTGAGGCTCCGTTGTTACTTGACATTCAACAGCGCTAATGAGAAACTTCTGCAAAAAGAACTAGTACTGAAGCAGCCAAACTGGAGATCTCTAGAAGATGGAAAGGCATTTAAAAGAAAAAGGGGCACAATAAGTAGCTTATAGGCTATACTTGGAGTATCATGAGTTCTCATAAAGAAGATATTCTGGTTCAGAAAGTAGTGTATGTCACCTTTTGCTGGAAGTACCACCTTTTGCTGGAAAAGCAACATTACAGAGAAATACATAGCACTTGCTGATACAATGCCAAGCACTCTAGATCTTATGATCCTCAATCAAGAAGTCTACTGTTGAATGACCAATCTGGCCAGGCTTCCATACAGCAAACCTTGATAAACAGATCCTGATATCATGTAGAACAGCATATGTTCTCTGACACATCCCTGCTTCTTCATGAAGCTTAAACATGGTGGGCTGTCCCACATATTTTTTTAGAAGAATGTATACACAGAGTGGTTACTCTCACCTGCATTTAATATGGAAGAGTTAATGCAGACGGAAATATTGCACGTTATATTAATTCACTGGACACATTGCACTGATCCATAAATACATATCAGAACCACCTAATTACTAAGCAATGCAAACTTAAATGATTTCAAGATGAGAATGGTTGGAGAAAAAATGTGGAGCAGTGTATTTTTTAAAAAAAAACCACATTTGAAATATGTGAACTAGTACAGATCTTGTCATTATTTTATTTTCCACATTTTCAGCCTATTTTGGTTTTTCAAAATCAAAAGCCAAAAATAATTGAATCCGTGTTTGGATAGCAAGCAAATATGTCTGTATTTGAATAAGTTTAGAATTCCTCCACGGGGGGACTTTAAAGTTTGGTCTGTGACCATGCACACACATATTAAAACATAACTCCCTCGCAATAAGGATGTTTTGTTTTTCTATCACTGCTGAAATTCTCAGTGCACTACTCCAATCTGTAGGAAGAAAGGGTGAAAAAGAAAACTGGGCTATATTAGGCCAAATTCTAAGAGAAGGTATTAGATTCAAAGCCCCTTCCCTTCTCAAAGTGATGGGCCAGTGCTGGGGACACCTCTGTCATCTCTGCAGTTAAGTCAATGATTCTGGCCTACATATTGGCCAGTTTTCCTTAAAGACATTGTTCATTTCAAGAAGACTGAAAGTATGATGCGTGTGAAAGCTCTTGAGACCCAAGGTTTGGGTGTGGGCTTTTAATCACCACCCTCTGTATAATCTTCCCTCTTAATTGTACTGGAATAATCAAAGTCTGGATCTCTGACAAATCAACATTGGTTTATTAGTGCTTTTTACATGCATGCCACAGACCTCTGAGTGCCTCTATCAAAATCCTTACATCAATAATGAAGCTGCTCGTGCATCTCAAGCTATGATGCACCTCGATTATTACCTGTGACACTCAGCAGAAAGAAAACCAGCCTGGTGAAAAGTCACAACCAGTGAAGAGAAAGTAATTCCATCCATAGGCTTCACTGGAGAAATGCTTGCTTGCATTAGACCAGTGATTCCCACCCTGGGGTACACATATATCTAGAGGTACTAATAAGGACATTTAGGGGCATGCCAAAAAAACAAAAAGAATAATGGCAGAAACAGTATAAAATGTAAGCCATTCTCAGCGGCCATCACAACTCAGTGCAGTTCTTGATTACCCGCAGCGTTGGCATTCTTATTCAAGGATCTTAAAGCATGGAAGGGGGGATCACAGAGATACAGAGAAGAGTCGCACACAAGCTGAACTTCCAGCTGCCATTGATACACAAGCTTAATTTTAAAAAAGAGTCTTTCTCACACACATATGCACACAGCTTTCTATTTGAATTGCCACAACTCTAGCCCCACACATATTAGATGACTTCTCAAGCCTTGCACATATATACTCTTCTCTCCCTCTTCCTTGTGTCCTTCCCCTCCCCATGGCTTTGGCAGGGAGCAAACTGAATCCTGAGACTGCAGAGAATGTCTAGGCCGGTAACAGGTCATGATGGGATGGAGAGGCCTGGGCAAGGCTGGCTAGCCTGCCACCCTACCTTTCCCTTGGTGGGTGTGGGGAAGTCTCCTCAGAGCTCACAGAAGCTTTCTGACAGGGCTTTTTCCCCTCAAAGAAAAGACATGCTAGCAGTGGTGGGGCAGTAGTGGTATACTTTATGGAAATTGGCTGCCAAGGGGTACGCAAGTGAAAAAAGCTCAGGAAGCATTGCATTAGACAGAGAAAGGAAAACTGCACTAATCCAGAATGTACAGTGGGTGCAGAGGAGGAGAAAAGAAGAAAAGCAGTACCAGTAGTAGCTAGGCTATGTCTGATTGAAACAGAAGTTATCAAAACTGCAATGCATGAGCACAGTGCTCTAGAGTGGGAGAACTCTTGCCTCCTGTAACAGCAAGCAAAGCATCATCTTGTTGGCAAGGTGTTTTATTTTTGAAAAAAGTTATGTTTTGTGCTGAAAATAAATCTAAGACAGATATAATGAATAAAATATATTTTAAGCAGGGGCAGATGGAGGGGGGAAACTGGCCTCCTGTTTTCTGTTCCTTCTTAAGGCCAATGTCTTTCTCTGACCATTTTCACTACTGACATCAGAGAATGCCTTGAAGGATCTCCTGTAGCAGTTCTGTGCCAACGTGAAAGTATAACATGCCAAGTGGCAAGGAAAGTTCCATCCACATTTGGAGTCAAAATGTAGGCCTGTGACTCCAACATCACCACTTTTCTTCTCCTGCATGATTTTTAATATTTTTGCCTGATGAAGAAGCCAGTGTAGATGCATTTTGTACATTTTAGTTGGCCAAATAAGGGCATTGCTGTTTTGTAAATTTTGGATTTTGTTGCATATTCCATTCAAATTTACTGATAAAGGGCCTTTTTAAGCATTCAGGTATGATTGTTTTCAAGTTTTATTTGCTTGTCAATCCCTTTTTTTTAAAAAAAAAGTTACATAAAGTAACAAATATAAAAAAGAAACATGATAGGAAACTCAATGAGTTAATTTTTAAAAACAGTTCAATAAGCGGCAGCAACAAATTACTTTTTAAACACTATAATCAGTGACAGAACAAATAGTTTATTTTATTATTTCTTAAAATATTTCTGTAACACTCTCTATCATGAGATCTCAGGATAACATACAATTAATACAATATAAACAGTTTAAAACAAATCCAGATACAAACAGAGTAATTTAAGCAAGATAAAAACATATTAAATAAATCACCAGGTTAAAATAGCAGAAAAAGCTAAGACAGTTAAAATTGTGTGCTTGTATTCTTTAAAAAGTAGTAAGAGTCATCTCAAAAAAACTTTAAATAAAAAGCCAGGTTTTAGCTTGGTGCCTAAATGAGACCAATGTTGGTGCCAGCTGAGTGTCCAAGAGGAGGGCATTCCATACATGAGGTGCCACAGCAAAGAAGGCACTCTCCCATATCCCTAGGAGAAGAGTTTTTCCACTAGTGGGATATGGAGCAGGGCCCCCACTAGCAGATCTCAGTTCTCAGACAGGTATACATAGGGAGAAGCACTCCTTCAAATATTGAAGTCTCACATCGCTTAGAGCGTTGAATGATATCACCAAAATCTTGAATTCAGAACAGAAGTGGGTTGGCAGCCAGCACAGCTCCTTTAAGATGGGTGTTATATGTTATCCATATGATACTTTATAAAGTAAGTTGCCAGTCCTGGTCCTGATGGGATCCATGTAGTTGCCAGGTGGTGACACCAGGCCTGGGAAGATTGCTTTTCATTCCCATTTAATCTTGATGGTGTGATTTTGACCCCGGATGTGACTGGATAGGTCTGCAGCCATTGCCTCAGTGCCATTCTTGGGGAGGGAGCCGGAAGAAACATGAGAGAAAGTGAGAGAAAGCATTTAGCATCCTTCTCTCACACAAAAGCAGTCTGTCATGATCTAAAAACGGCAGCAAGGGAAAACAGAAACAGGAAAAGCTGTAAACATAAACATACATACTCCTAAGTAGGCATGAATTTTATAACAAGGGGTTTTAGTTTTCACCTCTAGAGTGAAAGGAACTCTGCAACTCACTGGAATAAACCATGCCGTACCTTTCCAGTGACCAGAAAGAACAAGGCAGCCAAAATGTGAAGAATAGTTTATAAAGCACATGGCAAAGCAAAATCTGTATGGTGTGAGCTGACAGAGAGCCAAAATCCTTCGCTTGATAAGGAAAATAAGAAATAGCCTAATTGTTGCATAATTAGTTATAATTAGAAGGGTGTTTTAAGTAGTTGTATATTGTACCCCAAAAGTCACCAGGTGACCAGGTGACCACTACAAACCTGTAACCACGGCTGGTGCTATCATTAGGTCAACTAGGTAGCTACCTAGGGTACAGACCTCGGAGGTTATTGATCTCTAAGGAGCAGAGTTTTGTACAGATGAGGGTTCTTTTAAACCCCAGTTTAAAAAAAAACCCAACTGACAATTTATATTTTCGTCTTTAAGATAAATACCACACCAGTTCTATAGAATATAATTAATTATAAAGCCAAAGACTGTTGTATTACTTGTTCCTGCCATTTAAAATAATTCAGCAGTTTCAAGTTTTGTGCTATTCATTCCTCTGCAAGAGGTCTGTTTTCGAAAATCAGAGTTAGCACTGTGGGGAGGGAGGCAGTGCAGGCAGCTAGCCTTGCCTGAGGTGCAAAACAGCCTGGCCCACTGCTCCTGCCTGTAACACAAAATGCTGAGCACAAAAATGCAACAGCGATACCAAACTGCAGAGAGAAACACAACCCTCATTCTGACTGCTTGCAAATTCTATCAGGGAAAGAGTAGGCGGCCCCCTCCTTTGGAGTCGGTTCCCAAATGCCATGGCCGTAGTCATACAGCGCCCCCTAGCAAAAGACTGGGGAACTTGCTTTACTCTGGCCTCAAAGCCGCTGGTAAAAAAGACTTTCTCCAAAGTAGGCTTTCCAGGGAGCATTGGCCACCTTCCTGGATTCTTCCTTCCTCCTCCCGCCTCAAAGCCTCTCTATTAGCAGGTATTTCACTATGGAAAGAGAAGGGGGGAGCCGTGGGGTCCCTTTCTACGGGCCTCACCTGGAGTTGTAATTCACGGCCCCACCCGCTCTGTTTCCATTTTGTGGGCCCGCGCGCGAGCCTCTGCTTCAGTCGCCCTGGCTCTCAGATGAGGACCAGCGGCGTCTGGCTTGTGGTCAGGCTAATTACGAGGGACGCTTTCCCAGACGCTTCTTCACCTGAGGGTGAAGATGGAGGGCCGCAAATGGCGCGCCTGCCCCTGAGCTACGCGGGAGCGTCTCTGGGAAGCTGCCGCGTCTTCGCCCACGCGCCAGCCCGCATCCACGGGCACCGCTCCCGACAGCGGCTGGCCGAAATTTCGAGGGGGCGCGTCGGCGCTTCTCCTGCGCTTGCGCTCGGGACAAAGGCGGCGGGAGGGGGCAGCGGCCCTCGCTTTCCGCCGCCCGCGCGCCGAGGAAATGTCCGAAAAGGCTCGCGCAGCTCCCTCCTCCTCCGTCCCTCGGCCCCGCGTCTTTTTTTGGAACTCGCCGTGCCTTTGAAAAAGAGCCGCTCTCATTGGTCGGGGGCCCAAGGGGGAGAAATGGAGATGGAGGAAACGAAGCAGGGGAGATAGCTTCTGCCAGCCCCAGCGGTTCCTCTATCTGCCAGTTCATTACTTCCCTTTCTGCTTTCAGGAACCAGAATATCCTGTCCAGCTCTGTACTTTAATTGGTTGACTAATTAATTTACAGCTCTGCGTGTGTTAGTGTTATAAGAGAGGGAAGGCTGCCAGCCTTTTGCCACTCATTCCCTGTTGCTCTCAGTGGGAATGCAGTTGCCCTTCCTCTCTCACTTCCAGGACTTTCCCTTGTATGCCTGGAATAGTCCACTCCTCAATATTATTGCTGTTTGGATAGTGCTTTGTTTACTTAGCACGCCCTGCATTTTTTTCACCTTGCACGACTGGCCTCCTCAGAAGAATACAGTAGGTCTCCCCAAGTGGATCACCAGAGAATAACCTCTCAGTTCAGCTGTCTTTTTGTCTGGTCTTAGCGCAGAGATCCATTCAGCACTGCCTGGCTTCATAGTTCGGGTGTTGCTCTCCTCTCATATACCCTCCAGCAGTTCACACCAGAAAAGAAGAAAACACTTGGGGTGCTTGTTGTTGCCAGATTTCTCTCCCATCCTTCCTGTACATATTACCTGAAGGCTGTTCTCCAACTGTTGTTTATTAAACTGACCATAATCGGGAAGGGACAGGCAGTGTGGTGTAGTGGTGTAGTAGTGGCTACAACCCTGGAGACCCGAGTTCAATTCGCTGCTTGGCCCTGGAAACCCACTGGGTGATCTTGGGTACATCACAAACTCTCAGCCTCAGAAAACTCCATGATAGGTTTGCCGTAGGGGCGCTATTAGTAAGAATAAACTTGGCGGCACACAACAAAAATAACTGAGAAGGGACTATAATCCTGCAAGGTAAAAGTGATAAGAGTGCTTCACCAACAGTGGCACCACCAGCTCAGGGCTGACCCAAGACATTTTGCTGCCTGAGGTAGAGCAACAAATGGTGACCTTCCTCTTTCATGGTACAAAATGCCCGAGGCCAACCAAGTTACTTTGGCGCAGAAAGCAAAAATTCCTGGAAGCACCTTCTCATCTGAATAGCTGTAAACAAACAACAAAAACCTACTAACTGATAATTTGCTACCTTTTCATGATATCTGAAATCTACCGCCTGAAGGGATTGTTTTACTCTACATTGTGGTAGGCCTAGACCTACAATATTTCAAATGGAGTGTATTCCATGCATGTCCTTGCAGAGATGATTTGCAATCTTCCACACCATTTAGTGGGATGTAAATGGGAGATCTTCACTCTGTCTCCCTTCTCCCCTCCTTCAGTTCTCACCTTTATTTGTGTGATCCCATGGCAATTCAATGACCAGGGGAGATTCAGTGTCAGTGGAAAAGCATCTGGCTATGTTTCTGTGGCCAGACATACAATAATGACTTCCAAAGGATTCCCATGAACTGAGCAATGCCTTCATCGTTTCACATCTGGCTACAAGGACATAACCAGATGTTTCAGTATTTACCCCTGCTCTCTACTGGCTGCTTAATGGCTATGGCCAGATGAGATAGGTGGGTTCTGAGGGGGTTGGAAACCTTCGTGCAAGAAAAGCAGTAAATTCTTCCCCTCATAATGATGAAGGGAAAAAAAAGATATAACCCAATATTAGGCTGGCATATGAAGTTAAAAGGATACCAGCCAGCACCATTATCATTTGGGATTCTAAAGCAGGCTCACTGAAAATATCTATTGTATTAGGCCTTCTCAGCACCATCTGAAATAAAAGGCGTGGCAGACACAAGATGTATAGGAATGATTTTGTGATTTTGTACATCATGAGGCTCTCCTAACTCATGATCTGTCAGGAACAGACCATACCTCCCTTCTCCCTGTACTGTTTTCATAGCAGATTGTCAAAAAATGAAACTTTATGTTCTTCATTTAATGTAATCACAAGCTGCATTTAAGACTAAAGTCAAATGACAGCTTTTCGGAGAAATGAGGGTGATACAGCAGATATAACTTTTCATACTGCTGTATATTTCTTTCTGTGCTGCTCTTAGCAGTCTAATAGATTTGAAGTTTTTTTAAGTACAACAATACCCTACAAAGTTTGTTTGTCAGGGAAGGCAGTTGGATGAAACAAAAGTGCTCATTGGAAACAACAACTGTCTATGGCCAGCCTTCATCACTGGGAACTGGCCTCTGTGACTAGACCACATTTCTTTCCAGATCCTGAAGAAATGGAGGGAGAGGTGAGGGCATACAATACAAAGGCTACATCATATTAAATCTGTGAGTTTGCCACAAGATTTTGGCCTGAAACCTGTTGGTTGGTCTAGCTTGAGTAGACCCATTGAAACAAATGGTGACTGGTGAGTCAACATATAGCTAGATCCTATTAATTCAGTGATTCTGCTCTGGTTGAGCTAACCAACTGGATTCAGACCTTTTTAGGGCACAGGAAGAGTTTCCTTCATGATTCCCATTCCATGCAGACATGCAAAGTTCATCCAGAATGAAATGTTTCTTTCCAGAGATTCCCAGTTTCTAGATGTGGCACTCTGAATGTTATACTGGTGGAGTGATGACCAAAATGTTCAGAGGCCTCCTTGAGAGGCACATCTGTGGGAGCATTTTTAGCTGTTGTGCTGTATTGCTAGGAGAAGGTCTATCAAGGGTCTCCAATACTCTATCCACTGCTACAGCACAACATGAAAGCAATTTTGACTGGACTTGTGTGGGCCTTCCTTTTACTGTATTGAATCAGCTGTTAGAGTGGGTGGGGGCTGGGATGAGTTAAGCTGATGATGACAGTGGCGAAAGACTCCTCAGATCTGGCACCAAACGGTCAGTGGGAAGTTTGTTTTATTGTTAGGCTGTATAAATAAAGACAGGATAACCTTCCCTTTGGGCGGAGGTCCACAAGAAGCCCAGACGACACTTATATGATCCCCATGGGATACGGGTGGAGTAGAATTTTAAATAAACTAAACTAAACTAGGGTTTCCAGATGGCCTGGTCTTCCCTGGACAGTAATCTTGTTAGATGTACAGTTAACAAGAGCAAAATCACCATTATCTAATTTGAATAGTATGCTCCAAAAACAGAACTGAAAGTGTTTAAGACAGGATTCTAGATCCTTTGGGACTGATCCAGCAGCTTGAGGTAGATACTAACAACATTTAGACTCATAAGAAGATGCATATATCATTGTTAGCATCAGTTCAATAGGGGTCAAATGAAAATTGCATGCAGATGGGGATGAGCATCCAGATCAGCTTCTATCTCTGTAACATTTGCAGAAGACTGCTTACATGGCCCAGTGTCTCCTGCTGTTTCAGGATCATTTCCGATAAGGCCAGAGTTACAATAATTAGCTTGTAAGCCTCATACTTCTCCTTAGAGGAAATGAAAAGTTAACCACACAAGCTGCTAGATGCCACTTTGCTGAGCACTTTGTACTTTGTTTGAAGATATGGAAGTAGATTCTCCATTTCTTCATTTGTTCCTCCTCCCTCTCTCCCAGCCGAAATTGGATCACTGGCAGCAGGGGACAGGCATAGCAGCAACCACGGAGCACGACTGTTAAAGTCTTTTGTTTTCCTTGTCACCCTCCCTATTCTCAAAAGTGTAACCTTGCAGTCTTGCATGTGAATGAAGTCACCATTCTGAAAAACATTCAAGTGTTAAAGCAGAAGTTTTTAAACACCACATGGTCCCCAGAACTTCCTGCAAGTTCTCTTTGATTGCCAGATCATCTCTCTGTGACTTTAAGAGGAAGCCATGCTGACTCACTCTCTTGGGACATGGGTAGAGAGATGCCACCAAACAATCCTCAGGGAACTGTGAGAGCCATTTACATGTTTCTGTGGGTTTCTTTCCTTTCTGAAGTTGTCTGCTGAGAGACATCAGTGATATCTACAAATCTCAGGATGTTTGTCTTTAATGAAAAATTCAAGGGGGACTCAATTCTCTGCCTTTCTCCCTCTTCCCTCCACCTCCCTACTACCAGTCCCAGATTAAAATATAGGAATGGGAGTTACATCTCATCACCTCTTTTTTTCTTCTTAAAGGTTCATTCTCAGGCATGTACTCTCCCCATTTCCCGTGTGTGTGTGTGTGTGTGTGTGTGTGTGTGGGAGGGGGGTATCCCTCAAAATTCACACTCACTGCATCTTTACAGTCTCTACATTCTACTTGTGCATTTGTTCTAGCAATAGGAGGAATATGGATACCTGCTAATTCTTTGGAAAGGAAGGAGGAAAGTATGGATAGTCTCAAGTAAGGTTTTTATTGAGCAGTCTGTAGCTTGAGGAACACAAGGCAGGGCCACATAGTTCACACATACACTGTCATCCAGCACCTCATCACTGTGACCTCCTCAACATTTGCCAGTTGCCTTTCTCTCCGTAACTGCAGAGCAGGTCCTGATGGAAAGCAGCAACTCGATAAGCCAGATCATTCCCTCTCAGCTATAAAGTGCCTATAGGAGAGCAGGAAGACAATACGGTCATAAGCATATTTGAATCTCCTTGCAGGCAGGAAGCAACCTTTTTACTGCCAAAATGCATGTGTCACTCATACTAAAAAGAGTGACATTTCCTCTGAGAGTCAATTTAGATATGGCTGTGTGCAGTGACCTATTCCTTCTGCATACGTTAGAAAGTGACTCAGCCATCTTCAGCTTAATTGTAATTAGTTTTGTTTTGAAACCAGAATCTGCATTATTCCTATAGTCTACTGTCACTTGGAAGACTAAGGAGGGCTAGTTGGGTGTCAGCCAGTCCAGACCCCAGCACTTTGCAACCACAGAGAAGACTCTGGGTGTGGTTTTCTGCTCAGCCAGCTAGCAAATGATGGGGCGTAAATGCATCAGCAAAGAAGAGATTAAAACATCCCATTTACTGACAATCAATAGTAAGTGAATCCATCCAAGTGCTAGGAATGATGATTAGGGGTACATCAGAACTTCTGCCACTCCTCAGCCTTTACAATGATGTTACACCAGTAGGTGTTCCCTAAAACAGATTGCAGGGTAGCCTGAATTGTCTTTCTTGACTGTTCATCTTGATGTAAAGTCGAAGGCTTTCACGGCCAGAATCCATAGGTTGTTGTGGGTTTTCCAGATTTTGAGGCTGTGTCCTATTAGTATTTTCTCCTGATGTTTCTCCTGCATCTGTGGCTGGCATCTTCAGAGGATATATATCATATCCTCTGACAATGCCAGCCACAGATGCAGGCAAAATGTCAGGAGAAAATACTAATAGAACACGGCCTCAAAACCTGGAAAACCCACAACAACCTATGTTCATCTTGAATTGTGGAGAATCCCTGATAAATTTCTTACTACCCCTTAATATGTTTGCCAAGGGGAAGCATAGTCTAGAATTCCCAATATTGCCATGCCAGCTGGGAAGGATGAGATACGTAGTTCAACACATCAGAAGGGCTCTAGGTTAAGGAAGGATGAAGTAGCTGATGGACTGTCTCTTCAAAAAAAAAAAAAAAACCTTGCACATGCATACAAACATTCATGAAGAAATTGAACCCCCCCCCCCGAACTTCAGCTTGGACAGACTTTGTATGTCCCACTTAGTGCCTTTAAGTCTCTATTCTGCTAGCAGTTTGAGTATGTAAGATACAGCTTCAGAAGCTTCAGGCTTTAAAACCACTTGGTAGTCATAGCAGGTGCTGTAGGCTATGCCTCAGAGGAAGGAACTGCCAAAACCACCTCTTTGCCTAAGAAACCCTTATGAAATTAATGGGGTCTCCATAAGTCAGCAGGAGACTTGAAGGCATGTACACACAATCAAACATTTCAACATGCAGTATTTGGCATCTGTTGTGATCCAACTCATTCTGTCTGAAGTGCATGTTTTCTAGGAGTGTACACTGAAGGCAGTACTTGATTTGGATAACATATGGGGCCTGATTTGGTTTGAGCTGCTTCAGAGGACTAAATCCAGTTTGCATTTCAATTCTTTGGCTGGCTTCAGAATATCAAAGTTTTGTATCTTTCCCCATAGTGGGGAGTATAATGGAGAAACCAAAAAAATCTGGCTATAAAGTGTTGTGTTGCTGCTGCTGTTGTTGTTTTAACAGAGATCAAACACATTTTTCAGGTATAGCAATCTCTTCTGTGTGAATGAGACCTGCTTTTGTAGGGCCTTTACATTTCAATATTTTTTCTTCCAAGTGAGCTGCCTATAATCATCATGGCAAAATTGGATTACATTTCCATACATAATTTCTACTTCTAGATTTGAGATAGATTTGAGAGAAATTCTGCAAGGTACATCTTTCTTTCTTTCTTTCTTTCTTTCTTTCTTTCTTTCTTTCTTTCTTTCTTTCTTTCTTTCTTTTTTTAATAGCAGCCATTTTGTGGGACAAGGGTTCATGGGAAAAGCCCTCCCATTCATGCAGGGGTGGGTGGAGCTGTTCAAGGAGCTGAAACTGTTGGGGATGGGATTCAGCACCTTGGATAGTCCCTTTAAAGTATGGGTTAAAACCCAGGGTGGATTCACCACTGCACTCACAAGGGAACCAATAGCAGCCTCTGCTTTCTGTTATTTCCACCCAGACAGAGATGTTTACCATTCACTCAACATGCCCTCCATGCATTCTGTGCTATGCAAGGACTGTACAAGCTGGGGTACAGTTCAGCTGCTACCCTGTCTTTACAAACCAAATTAAATCTGGACCCTGATACAAGTAACTAGAAATGCCTTAAAAAGCATTTGCTAGCATTTGTTAGAAATGCCAAAGAACAAATAAGGATCTAGTTTCATGTCGGACACTTAAAAATGAACCATCAGAATAAAAATGATCTCTCTGTCCTCCTAGATTGTCTTGAAAAATCTAATAATCTGAACTTTATGCCAATTTTCCACTTTGCTTCCACTTCCCAGCTTGATCAGAAATTCTGGTAGTTCTGCAGGATTGTTTAACTAGGCAGAGCCAAAACATACCAGAGTAGCATGCAGTATTTTACAGCCGAGAGTGTAGGATGCAATAGAATCCAGTATAGAATTTATTTATTCACTGCCCAGGCTTCTGGCTGTTTTTAGCTGATGGATTAGCTAAATGTGGGCTGTTGGTATGCCATCCATCTCCTGTGGTTGCAAAAATCCAACCCAGGTTTCCAACCCAGAGGGTGGAATTCTTTGGATGGCAGCTGAGCCCAGATCAGCATTCTGTTCCCTTTGCTAAAAAGACCAGTTTGAGTTTGGGATGATAGTGAGAGAACTGGGTGCTCCTCAAGCCTCCTTCCCTGTAGCACTTTACACATTTTTTCCACCAACAGACAGACACAGAGTGTTTGCAAATGTTCAAGAGGTCTTCACTGTGTAATTCTCTCCCTTGCTCCACACCTTAATTTGGCTCATTCTTTTGTGGGGTTGATTTAAGGACATTTGCCTACTGGCTGGGTTTCTTATGGATTACAATTATTTTTTGCTTATGAAAACAGATTATTTACAACCATAGTTTAAGCGGCCAAGGACCACAGATGTACTTCTACTGGTTAGTTAAACTGGCTGAGGTCTGCAGGTGTACTCCTATGTTAGAAATCTGCTATAGGGAGGGAGTAAACTATGGAGGGTTGGCATTTGATAGCAAGGTACCAAAGTACACATTGAGTATGGTCCATTTATTTGCATTGCTTGATACTTTATTACTGCAACTTACAGGCACCTAAGGGTACTTTCACATGGTGTGTGTGTGTGTGTGTGTATGTAATGGTGACCAATTCCAGCAAACCACATAATGCCAAAACTGTGGCCACAGCAGTTCTTTGCCTACCTGAACAATACTTGGGAACCATAAGTGAGAAGAATATTACCTAAAGGAGCTATGGCACAGTGGCAATATGGGTGGTCATCCTAAACTGCTTGCCACTCAGGAATGATGGATTGATATTTCCTCAGTGGGGAATCATGGCTGGGAGAAGTTTTCCTCCAGAGTGGTACATTCATTTGCAGATAATTTTCAATTTGGGAGCAGACTGACTGGCACAGTCAAATGAGTTCAGGTGGAAGGATATCAGAAGACTAGGGGATGGGATTCACCTTGTTGCTATTAGGGAATCTGATGCAAAATCAATTTTTTTTTCTGCCTGTTCATGTATATTTGCAAATAACACAAATATTAGAAAAATAACATAAGTCTCCAAGACTGTGTTCAAGGTTTTTGTTCAGAGAAGTACAGAGTGTGTGTGTGTGTGTGTGTGTGCATATACCTTCAAGTCTCCAGTTGACTTATGGCAATCCCATGAATTTCACAGGGTTTTCTTAGGCAAGGAATAGTCAGAGGTAGTTTTGCCAGTTCCTTCTTCTGAACTGTAGCCTACAGTCTCTGGTATTCATTGTCAGCCTCCTGTCCAAGTACTAACCTGACCCTGCTAAGTGTCCAAGATCAGACGTGATCTGGTTCCTTCAGGATATGTCAGCCATAGAGAATTAACTGCTCAGAATCCCTTTTGCTCCATTAAAACATCAGAGCTCTGATTCACTACTTTGTCCTTTTGATTCTCCCACCATTCTTCCCTCCTTCTGTTGTTCGTAACTCTTGCTTCTTCTTTCACTTCCCACCATCAGTTGCTCCCCACTTTCTGCACACACACACACACATCTTAGTGTCTAAGCTCCTTGGGGAATAGACTTTGTTATTTGTTTGTGAATGCCACACAAAGGACTATGTAAACAAACAGTCCAAAAAAAAAAAAGACTGCACAATATCTCTGGTCATCACCTTCCATTACCACAGCTCTGAAGGAGGAGGAAATGAAAGTAGGGGTCTGACTTATAAACCAGGGACAATCCATGGTTGAAACTTGAACTTGAACTCTTTCAACTTATGTAGAGCCAGTATATTATCACACCAGAAGCTGGAGCACTGTCCCTTTGCTATAGAACAATATGGACAGTTTAGGGACAGGCAAGCCATTTACATCAGCTGTCGGCTTCTCTGTGTCTCATCCAAGGAATACTTGAGGGGTGAAGGGACATTACTGAGTTCCAACATGTGGCCTAATACCTGGACAGTGCCATTCACAGAGCATGCAAAGAAAGAAAGCCCATGGAAATGTCCTGGGGCAGAAAGGCAGACAGTTTGAGATGATGAACTGTAATTGTTTTGCAATGCAGGGACTCGTTTTTCTTTGTAAATCCAAAATAGCCCTTTGAATTGCAAATGTTGCAAAATCCCACTGCCCCTCTTCACTTCCAAGAGTTGCCCCCTGAGCAGTCTCCTGCTATTGTTTTCACCATTCCATGCAGCTTGCCTGTGTTCCTTTGCTCTGTGGGATGATGCCGATCCCAGATTCCTGCAGCAGAGAACAGAGTTCGTCTGCAGGACAGGACAGCACGTGCGGCTTCTCCCCTCTCCCCTGCCCAGGGGGCTCTGGCATTTCAAGCATCTTGGAGACTGCCTCTTCTGTCTCTCCATCCTGCCTCAAGCCCTCTCCTCCATGCCGCTGGGTCTGCTGTAATGGAAGCCTTGACATTCAGGCAATCAGCTAAAGTCCTGGCTGGGCAAATGCCGCTTTCTTTATTTGGGTGTGCAGTGCTTTGACCTCAGCACGGCACTCATCTTTTGACCAAAACAGTCTTGTCATTCCAGCTTTGCCACTACAGAGGATCCTCCAAGTGGATCAGATGTTACAACCATAGTAAACAGAGCAGAGGGAGGGAACAGAGGGAGCAAGCCGGCCAGCCCTTTTTTAGCTGTGCCTTGGGAAGCCGTATCATATGCACTCATCCAAAGAAGGTAAGGCTCGCCTCCTGGTGATCTGCAATCCACTTCCCATGGAAAGCCACTCAGCTCCTGCCAGTTCCTTCTGTGCTGTACCTGCAGTTGCTCACTGGATCTAGGCATTGCTTTTCCCCTTTTGAAAATGCCAGCTGGCAGCACCAATTCAGAATTTTCCTGCAGGCAAATTCAGACCTAAATTCTGCCCCTACACTGCATTTATCTCTCTGGCACATTAGTTCCTGCATCCATTTTTATCGGCTCAAATTTCAGAGTCAAATGGGCAGCTTAAAAGCAACCATTGCAGTAGATTCTATAGTTCTGTGCTGTATTGCCATCATTGTTAAATTGATACTGATGAGATGAGCATAAATTTTAAAAGAGAAGGCTTTCCCCCTTATTTTCTATAACTAGTGCCAACTCTAACATTAAAAGAGACTCAGGTGGCTACCCAAGGCAACAGATTTTGGGTGTCATAAAGGCCAGCAAATTGTGAGTTATTTACTGTATTTGTAATGATATGTTCTTTTATGGCCAGGGTCAGACAGCTGTGTTTATGAGATTATTTATCTTAACTGCACAATACATTGGCTGGCTTTGGCAACTATGCCAAATTTTAGTGCTGGAAAGAATATTTGAAAATATTAAAAAGAAACTGATCAAAAACATGTTTTTCGGGTATCAAGAATATTTGACAAGAAGAATCAAGGATTAATGAGAATCTTTGCAGTTCAGGACTGATTCTGTACAAAATTCACACTTGGTTGTTTTCTCCAGAAAACTGCATTTTCTGCACAGAAAATAATAGTCTCATGCAAAAATGTTATTTTTTATGGAGAAAAAATTGTTTCATTCACAAGAAAATACTGAGGTTTGTGCAAATAGATTTATATGCAGAAACATTATTTTCTGTACAGAAAATCCCTTTTTCCTGTGTGATTTTTTTACACAGAATAAGTCCCAAGTTGCAAGCAGACTTCAAAAACTACATGGTTTTTGAAAACTTTCTCACAGTGGGAAGAAAATGGCTAAAATCACTTCTTGCTTCCTTTGAGAAGGAAATTAGTAAGGAATGATGCCCTAAATTGCCTTTGGAAACAAGCTGTCTAGGGCTACCATGAAAATTCCTTTACATGGGTATGAATTGCAAAAGTGCAAATAGTCTAGCATTCTAAAGCAACATTGATCCACTTTCTAAAGAAAGTTCTCTTCTCAAGACCTTTTACAAACACCAGGATATTCAGCATAATCACATAGGAGTAAAAGGGTTTAATATGGCTTTTTTTTCACATGCAACCAAAACAAGTTTTAGCCAAGTGGGCTCATTTGTCAATCTGTGCACCAGTAAAATAAATAAGAAGCCCAAAGTGGTTCACATGGTTAAATAACATCATAGAAATGTAAGACACACCCCAAGGTAATTTAATCAAGTATCCATTAAGAGAAGCGGAAATTCTATAAACGGGTCAATCTAATCAAACTACACTCCAGCAGCAGTTGACACTGGAGCTGGGCAGAAACTTTGGAGCAGTGTGAAAATTCAGTGAAAAGATTAGGTTTGACCATACTCTCTTTAAACTACAAGGATTGTACTAAAAGTAATGCCTGTGTGCCATTTTCTCTGAAACTATTAACCAAATTTTGTGATGCTATTATATCACCAGATAAGAGTAATTCTTACTGCATGCCTGATGTAATATCTGTATTTCTAGGTGTTGCATAACCATGGATATGAAGCAGAAAGAAAGAGCAGTAATCAAGTTCTTGACCAAAGAAAGATGCACTTCTGCTGACATCCACAGAAGGCTCATAAATGTGTATGGTGAGGTGGCAATTAATTAATGTGTGAAGATAGGTAAACACATTTAAAGAAAATGACATTAAGTGTTGAAGACAAACCACCTGGTAGAAGGTCATTGACAGTAGCCACTGAAGAAAACCAAAACAGGGTGGATGATGTGATTTGTGCAGACTGGCATATGACTGAGAGATTATTGAGGAACATGGCTTTAATCACAGCAGATTATCCACAACCTTGGATACAGGAAAGTGTGTGCCAATTGGGTTCCTCATCAATTAACAGCTGATTTGAAAGAGAAGAGACTATACTGTATTCTGAACTGCTGGCAGCATTTGAAATCCATGAGGACACCTTTTGGGGGAATATTTCCACTGGTGATGATACATTGGCATACCTGTATGACCCAGACACCAAGAATCAGATCATGGAATAGCAGTTCAAAGAAATCCAAAAGCCAGTGCTCAGCATAAGAGATTACAGTGAATATCTTCTAGGATGACAAGGGGGCGATTTTGCTTGATTTCATTGAGTATGGGACTACAAGGAACCATGACTGCTGCAATGCATCACTCCAGAAACTTCAAGAAGCCATACATAAGAAAAGACCACATAAACAGATGAATACAATCCAGTTACAACATGATAATACAGAAGCCCACACTTCCTTGGCAACATCACAGGTTCTTACACAAATTGGATGGTGCCACGTCCCCTTTACAGCCCTGATCTATTGCCCTAAGACTACACAAAGGAAAATTGGATGAAGGAAAGCCTTCAGCGACAGCACTTCAATGATGTAGGCAAAGTGGAAGACTGTCAGACACTGGACCAGGGAGCTCTCCGGAGTTTTTTCAAGGTGGATTTGATGAGTGAGTCCAAGGTGGCAAAAAGGCATTGCCACTGGTGGAGACTATTTTGAATACACCATGTTGTAGTCAAAGAGTTACTTCATACATGTATGTAGTCAGATATGTCTCATATTGTTAATAAAGGAGTTATGACATGATAGGCATTAGTTTCAGTATGACCATATGATTCATTCAAAACTTTATAAAGCAGTAAAAATATTATTCAATTTAGGTCATCTTGCAGAAGTACTTTTAAAAGATTAAACTGCATTTCTCCATCATCTTATTTACATGGAAAACCTAACTCACAGAAACAACACCTTTTTTTAAAAAAAATGGACCACCTGTGGGTCATGTTATTCAACTGTTGATTCTAACATTTCACTTTGCTGCCAAGCCACCTTCCCACTCCAGTTCTGTTCAGGTAAATAGATTATCAGGCTGAGATGCAAAGGGGGAAAATGATGGCATTGCCCCCCAAAAAAGAATTCTGACCCCCTCCCCCACACACAATGGTATTCTTCTTCTGTCCTCAAATGTCTAGCTTTGCAGTAATTCAGAACTTCAGCTGAGTATTTAGAAATTTAGGCATCCACAAGAAAGGGGCAGGCAAAGTTGCCAAGAGAATGTAAACACAGCAAATAAATAAAAGAGTTCTAGGTGTGAAGGATGCTAGACATTCTGAGGACCAAAGGAAAATTTCACAGGGGAGGAGTATTATTATTTGGGAGCATGGAGAAAAAGAGTAACAGCTTCTATAATCAGTTCCATGACAGATTCACAAGATCCACTTTGTGTTCATACTGACAAACTTTGCAATTTGCCTCTGGCAGTTCAAGCTGTTCATCCTAGGTCGACTGAAAATACAAGGGCTGCATCTTTTCAGGCAACAGTATTTATTCTTGTGTAAACAGACAGAAAAAAATAAACTCTGAACACACTTCACACTGCTTTAAAATAGCTTTTTACCATTGCCATCAAGCTTGCTATTGATTCAGGAAAACTTATGCTAATAAAGAAACTGCATCTGTAAAAAGACTATTTCCCTCATACCTAATAAAACCAACAAAGGCACAGTCTGCCCATGCCCCAGCCCAAAATTATTAACTTCTGACCCACAAAATGCTGTTAGTAGAAACAGAAGCATGAGATTCCATAGGCACTCTTCATTTTGACTATTACCATTATGGTTTTATCATATGTTTGAATCAGGGTTGCCAGGTATCAAGGTGGCAGCTGACACTCAGGAAATCAGTTGTGATGTTCCTACCCTAAAATGTTAAGAAAGTTTCAGTAGGTTTTATTGACCATGATGTTTCCTTGACATACCACAGCAAAGATGTTGTTGCTTCACTCATTGTTAATGCTGTTATATAATTAAGCTTGCTATGTATTCTTAAAAATATAGCACACTCTTGTCTGTCTTTTGTTCTTGTAATGTGAGCCACTTTGAAAAATTCATTTGAAAGGGAGGGTATAAATAATTAAAATCCATTCTCCATCCCTCCAATCAGAAGACTGCAAGTAAGGACTGATTCTTTTCCAACAAACAACAAAACATATGTGAAGCAAATCCAAGCATGCACTTATGATACACCTTAATTGGAAATAAAGTTTGCAGAGACTGAGGATGTATCTCAAATGGATTCTGTCCTCAAGTGAAGCCAGGGTAACTATCCTTTGTATAGTTCTGAGGAATTCTTTGAGACTTTCTTTTAAATCAACATGCTTGGGATCTGGTCTTCAAGATCTTGGTCAAGTCTAAGAACAAGTGGTTGAGAGACATCATTAAACAAGAGAAACACGATGCTATCAGTGCTGGGCACACACAACAGATTTATGTCTATGTAAGAGCCATAAACACTCCCTTTCTCACTTGCAGAGTTGGAAAATGCATAAAGATCTAATTTTTGCCTCCTCCACCTCACCCACTCAGAGCATTGACATCATACCAAACTCCCATCCAAGCCAACGCTGTCCTTGCAATGTTGAAGTGTGGCAGTACAGGAGGACTGTCAAGAAGACAGTAAAGGGGCTCCCAAGGAAGTTTATGATGCTGCCACTTTTTTAATTTATATATTAGGGGGCAGCTAATTGCTAAAGCACATTTAAAGCTCCACCTCAAAAATGCTGTTATTTTTTTCATGTCTTGTTGTATGGCCATCACAAGTCAGGTTCAGTCTGTAAAGACAACACTCCCCTTTGTTTCTCAAAGGGTGGGTCTTCTGAAACACATTGGCAAGCATGACACTGACTTAAAAGTGCCACTGTGCTTGGCCTTAAGTGAAAAAAAATATACTCACAGCAAATAACAACTGAAGCAGTTGGCAGTCTGGACAGAGCCACTGGCCCTCAGAATGGAGGAGGTGAGAAGCTACACCTAGATATGGTGGCTTCACCTACTGGTATATGTGATCCTCTGTAACACTAGAAAAGGGTGGAGTCTTTGAGGGACGCTTCTACTAATCACAGCCTAAAATTATTTCATTTTTCCCTGGCTCATCTTGCAAGAAAAGTGACTTCCTGTCTCCTTGAAGTTAGGATGCCCAGACCAGTAGCAGGGGAAGAGAAATCAGGAACGGCTAACAACAGTAATTAGAACTGGAAGCTCTCTCCTTCTGTCAAAAATATGTAGTGAAAACTTCTGCTTATGCAGTGATGCAGGAAATAAAGCTTTCTACATTTGCTGAGAATCTTCCTTACCCCATGGTTATATTTTCCTTCCTAGATGCCATCCTTTCTCATTGACAGCATATTAGGTTCAGAGTGCATGATTGGACCACGGTCACCCAGTAGGTGTTATGGCTGAGTGAGGATTTCAACTTGGGTATCTCCATGCTAGAGCCAGTAGACTAGGACTCTGGAAGACCATGTTTCAAATCCTTGCTCAGCCACGGAAGTCTGCTAAGTGACCTTGGGCAAGTCAAACACTCTCAGAGGAAGATAATGGCAAAACCACAGGATAGCTTCACATCATAATGTTACTGCAGTCTAGGCCTACCCGGAGATAGCACCCGATATCATTTTGATATCAAACAATTTGGCCTTCCCCTGCCACCCCGCTCCACGGGTTTGTGAGGCCACCGTACAAGCACGCAAACAGGCACGGCCAATAATTGCTGGACATTCCATTCTCCACCCAGGCAGGCCAGATGCAGCCGGTTCATCACTTCAGGGACCTCTCCGGCAAACACCTCATTACATATGCGCGATACTAACAAAAGCTTCCTGCCCTGAGCAGGCTACTGGACAAAGGTTGTGCTGTCCACTGGTGAGCGCTGCACATTTGCATATTGGCCACACTATTGTTAATTCGGTCTGATTCCATCATGCAAAGTTGTGACCTTTCCGAGACATTGTCTCGCACCCAAAACTCATTGTTCTCCCCGAGTAAGGCATAGCCTGCAGTCCCAATTCACCCTATAAAAACCCCTGATTCTGAGACCTTCCTCGGATCGCTCCCGAGTTCCATCCCATCTTGCTGCTGTGTAGCTTGGCCAGCTCCCCTCAGCTAATCGAGCTGAGCTTCTCTCTGCACCCCCAGCTTCTCTCCCGAGGTCCAGGACAATGAGACAGGTGTCGTATCACCCATTTTCCCCTGAAAGTCTCTATCCTTAACTTAATCTCTAATCTCTTAGTTAGCTGTGTGACTGTGGTGTCTTTAATATTTGTTTGTATGCAATAAAACAACATTTTTATTACTTTAAACCTATCTGGCTACTTGACTAACCTGACCCCATAGATGCTGGGTTGCAAGATCCCGCTAAGTTACCCTGCCTCTCGCTAGCTTAAGTGAGCGCTCCAACTAATTTTCTCCAAAATTGTGTTTTATTGTTTGGTTATTTAGGTGTCCCTCCTGGGACCCCCAGAGAACAGGGTAACAATAAGCCAGAAATTACTCAAAGGGACACAACAAGGTCACCACCAACAATAGTTCCCATACTAAGACTGACACTCTGGCCCAGCCATTTTCCACCTGGTACCTTCCAAATATTTAGGACATCAGTTCTTACAATCCCTGTTCCCTCCAACATTTCACCTATGAGAACTGAAATTTGGGGCCAAGGAACATCCAAGCATGGTCAAAAGGAAATGGCAAGGCAAGAGAAAAGGGGCAAAAGTTATTAACGAAAAACAACATACAGAAGTACTATTTTAAGCACAGAAACTCTGGCATTTATGTAATGAATTCGAGAAAATATAAAAAAAAAAGGAAAAACAAATAAAAAATATAATACCCTGTGTGCATCATCATTAACAATAAATATAGTATTAAATAATACATTATTCTAAAATCAAAATGCCACTAACGCTCAAAATCACTTCAAAACTTCTCTCACATCCACTGTGTAAACTTTCTGTTCACACCCACTCCTTCTGCACATTATAGTTTGGGTGAAATTCCAGCTTCCCCATAACATAACACTTATGTGGTCACCTTGAGCCAGTCATAGCTTCTCATCCCAACCTATTACACAGAGTTGTTCTTAGAGTAAAAGTGGGGGAGAAGGATAATATTCAATGCTTTCAGCTCCATGGGACAAATAGAATGTAATTATTTAAAAAAGACTTTGGCCCTTTTCGCAGTGCCGCTTTTCGCGCAACGGGGAGGGCGGCTCGCGCGAGAAGCCTCACCCGAAACGCCGCCGCTTCCCCGCTCCTTCGTGCTGCACCTGGGCTTCTGCTGTCGCGTCCGTCACTCTTCAGCCCCGCCCCCAGCTTCCGCAGCACAGTCTGGGAGCTGTAGGCTACGCTGGGGGAAGGAGCGCGCCCCGGCCGGCTTGTCTGACGCACCGCACGCCGGTAAGTGCGCGAGGTGGCTGCGAGCATTGCGCAAGCCCGGTTTATTTTCAGCTTAGAGCCAAAAATAAGAAAATGTGCGGCCGCCCTGCTTGAGCCTCATGAGCGCCGCGCAAGTGGGAGTGCGTCGTACGGAGCAACGCTCCCACTCCCACGAGGTTCAAGGGGCTCTTGCGTGAAAGAAAGGCAATGCGAAAAGGGCTATAGTTGCAAAAACTTGATTGTCATAAATACATTCATTCTGATGGCCTCTTAGAATGTTTCAGGTGACACTGAAGTCATTGGGACTTACATTTCGGTAGATATGTGTATACTGCATCGTTAATGGAAATGGAACATTGGTTTTTGGATTTAAAAAAGGACTATCTCAGAGTTAGTAACATCTCTCTCTGCTGTCAAGTTTCTACAAGTTACAGTTTCTTTTCTGTAGTAACCTGCTACCCTGGCAGAAACAGAAGATTAGTAACTCAAAAGGAAGGTGTTGGAGAGAAGAAAACCAATAAAATAGGCTTATAAGTATTATGCAAATCTAAAAAACAAACAAGAATTAGAACTAAAGAGACAAGTCAAAAATTCAAATAAGGAATGATATTGATCTTATTTCAGAAAAGTGATAGGTGGGAGAATTCATGTGTCTGTGAAAAAGGTTGAGAAAGAACATGGTATGCAGTTCCAGAGGTTCTGTAATCCAGCGATTTCCTCAAGGAGAGATCCTCTCCCCTTCCCTTGGTTTTTGCAAGGTGTGTTTATTCCTTTTGCTTACCGTAAAAAGCAATTTGGAATTATGCAGGACAGGATATTCTGTAACAAAGCTAGAAGACTCTGCAACAGTTTGCTTTGCCTGGAAAGACGAAACTCCATCTCCCCCTCTCCTTTCCCTTCTCCTGAGTAACTTAGTACAAACTACTTTACCATTTTGAACTCAAGTTACAGTAGTTGATATAAACTAAGAATGAAGGGGAAAAGCGGAGGAAAAGTGGGAGGAAAAGAGAGAAACCAGGACATTTCAAAAACAGTTGAGAAAGTGGGATGGCAGCGTATTAACTGGAACATCCCCACCAAACTGAGACAGTTGGAGACCATGAATCCCATCTCCTAGATAATATAATCTGGGGCTGTGGGACATTATAGTCCAAAATACTAGTGGCTCCAGGTTGCAAAAGACTGCTCTAACCATGCTGGCTCACATTCTGGTATGACACTGATTCCTCGCTCAAAAGCTGCCTGCTAGCTCTGATAACAGTTCAGAAACTAGGAGGTTCATCTGCAGTGAAATGAAGCCTATTAGAAAGGCAGTCTTTATATATGATACATATGTATATGATAGAGTATATAGAGTCTTTATATATAAAAATCCAGAAACCTAATTAAAAAATTAATTATTTAGAAGAATACAGTAAATGTCTGGCTATAAAGTGAATAAAAATAAACCTGAGATTATAAGTATCATATTAGGTATCTTCAGAAACAGAAGACATTAATGACTATTACAGGAATCAATTAGACATATAAGCATCCTGCATATCATGCAAACTTACCTATTCATTAGAGGAAAATTTTAAAATCATTTAAAAGGAAATAGACTATCTGTTTAAAAATGGTCAGATATCAAATTAGGTTAGGTTATATTGTGGCAATTAAGAGGTCAATTTAGCTTAAATATCTCTTTTTAAAAACATTTTCTGGTTTACCATTTTTTTTCTCTAAAGTTTACAATAGATGAACATTTTAAAAAATTAATTTTACTTTGGATTACCACGAAAATGAAAATGAAGAAACAAGTAATAGAATTCTAAAGGAAAGAAGAAGGAGTAATGGTTTTATATTATCAGGGTTGGCAGGATTTGGCTCCTCTGAGCATGAGCAGAGTGCAATCTGTGAAGCAAGGCTTCGCTGCAGCAGAGGGTCCCAGTGAAGCAGAAACAAATTCCAGAGGCTCATTAAGTAAGACTTAGAGTACTTAGAGTACTGATTTATTGCCGCACTCTGAGATGAGGCTTAGCAAAAACATGCTAGCTTTCCAGCAATTAGACAAAGAGGAAAAACAGAAGATAATGGAGAAAAATCGGGCAGCATCTCCTCTTACAAACAGTATACTGCCAATGGCATGGCAGGTCCAGGTAGGGCATCTAACTGGCAGCTGGTCAAGGCAAACACCAGCCTTTTTATGCTACCTTGTCACCCTGAAACAAGTGGGGTGACCCAATCAGTGCTCTGGCATGTGGCCTTCTCTAATACACAAGACATAGCCATAACAATCCTGCCGGCCTTGCACCTGGCTGTCTGCCACACCGCCTCTTCCCTCTGGCATCCACTCATAAGAAAACTTTGCCTGCCCAGCAACAACCTTGACATATATAAAAAGAAGAATGCTACTATGTAGTAGTATTTGTAGTTTTATGGGAATGTGACACAGCCAGTTGGGAGAATACTAGCTTGGAACACTGAAGAGGTAGGGCTGAGTTTACCATTACTGAAAACGTGGCAAGAAAAAGGTGCAGAAGATGATCCCAGAAACATAATTGCAGGTAGAATAATCTAATAATTTATCCTTTTAAAGACACTGTGGAAGGAGATAACCCACACCTCCTTGTGGCCTCTCTGTCTGAATGCAGAAGAGACAGATAGCTCCTCCTTCCACCAGTCAGTCACAGAAGCCATCTGACTACACTGTGTACCTAGAAGCAAATAAGCAGCCCTTGTCTTTGTCTTGCCAGGGGTGGGGAAGACAAGAGATGCTGTTTTTCCATCCTACTGACAAAACCACCTTTGGATATTCCTTGCCTAAGAAAACCCTATGAAATTCACAGGGCCGCCATAAGTCAACAAGGAGACTTGAAGGCACATACACACATGCAGTTGTCCATGGGTAGCTGGATAGTTGCACCTCTAAGGCTAACCAACGACTGGGAGTAGAGTTATAACCTGGAGCCTCTGATTGCCCTTGTGCACCTAAGAGAGGAAAAATAGCTTTCAGTGGCCCCAGAGCCCCAGTATAAGTCTGCTGGAAAGATTTATCCTCTGTCAGAGATCCTCTTTTATCTCAGCCAAGATAGGTTGTAAGACAGCATTTGCCTGCAGTCTTATATTCTAACTCAGGATTAGGTAATGTTGAAAGGCCAGGGTCCATATTTCCATCCTCCAGCCCCCTGCATTGCTGCCCCCCCCAGCATACCTACATACCCAGTTTTCCTTCCATTCCTCTTTCTAAATGGTAACCAGAAGGGACAACACATCACATCCTGTTGCCATTTTGAAAGCAAAATGGAAGGAAAAAAACATTTGAGATGGGAGGGGAGTTCTGAGGGGTTTTCAGGAACAGATGAAGAGTTTCAGGGACCATGAGAATGGAATCCAGGGGCCACACCTTCCCCACCCCTGCTTTAAGTTTCAGATGTAAGAAATAGGTAAAAAGGGACTGGGAATGTGGAAGAGGAAAAATTAACTTCACCCCCATGATGATTCTTACTGTTGTGCAGTACCTGGACCCAGGCAGGATGGGAAGGTGCTTCATTGTCCTTCTTCTCCCTCTGCAGCCCATGTAATGAAAGCTGGACATTGGAAGCTCCTAGCAACTACTAGGAACCAGTCATGATAAAGACTGTTTGTTGTTATTCTTCCATCATGGAGTAGGCAACTGCAATGGGTCCGGAGGCCAATTATTTGTCCTTGGACCCTGCAGGACTCATACACACTGCCAAAAATGTAAGAAACAAAACAAAACAAATCTGCAAATGGCCAGAAGTACATTTTTGTTTTGGAGGGAAAATCTTTTTAAAAAAAACAAAACAGTGCAGCCTATTTAAACAATGGCCCTGTGTTCCATTTGAAAGGTAAGTTGCCAGTCCTGGAGGTTTCCCAGTGCTGCGCTTTCTTCACCCCTCTTCTAACCTAGGATGCTTTCTCCTCAATGGAATCAATAGTGCAATCTTGTGTGTGTCACCTCAGAAGTAAACACTATTAAGTTCAATGGGACTTACAGTTTCTGCAAGCCCATAAGCATCTTCATGATTAATTAGCAGATCTGTTTTCAAAAAGGTAGCTGTGTTAGTATGTGCGTTGTGTGCCTTCAAGTCATTTCTGACTTATGGCAACCCTAAGGTGAACCTATCCTGGGTTTTTTCCTCCCTGGGGCTGAGAGTATGTGAAACACCCAAGGTTACCCAGTAGGTTTCCATGGCCAAGTCAGGAATCAAACCCTGGTCTCCAGGGTTGTAGTACAGTGCTCAAACCATGACACCATGCCAGCTCTCTGTGTTAGGTGCCAGATGATTCTTCATTATTGTATGTTGGTATAATGCAGTACAATAACAAAGAATCATCTGGCACCTTCAAGATAAGCTTTCAAGGCAAACCAGCCCACTTTCTCAGAGGCACAGACTGCAGTATGAGAACTGCAAGTGTGTATACAGTCACTGCTGGGGACAGCTGGGCTATGTTTTGGATTGCAAGCTTGCCTTTCAACATAAAACAGGAATGGTGATCAAATAAGACCTATCCAGCATGCAAGCAGGGGAGTGCACTAGTCTTGACCACCTCTGTTATTGCTCCCCGAGGGTGAAGAGAGTGACAGTCTGAAGGGGAAAGCCACGTCTATGCATGGAAGTTCTGTGATCAGGAACCCTTCAGTGCAGAGGTGGCTCTGTCTTTCAGACCATCTCACTCTCCATGTGAGGAGAATGAGGATAGAGAGGACAGAGCTAGATCCTGTAACACCTGAATGGAACTTTTGTAAAAGGGTTCATGTAGCCTTCTTTTTCCGTACATCAAAAGTTGGAATCATGCAGCCCTCCAGAAAGGCCGCATTCAGGTTTTCATTGGCCCTAGGCACTCTTGTATTTAACTCCCTGCCTCATCTCAATATACCACTAGGAATGTTTTTGTAGAAACTAAAAATTTTGTAGGTCCTAGGCACTGTGCCTAAAGTGCCTAATAAATAAGACAAACCTGCCTCCAGATATTGTTGAAAAGCTACTCCCAGTAGCTGTAGGCAACATAGCTAATGGTGGGAGAAGCAGTCCAGCAACCTCTGAAGAGCAGCATGATTCTCCTTCTGCCTAATGCAGTAAAAGGCTTACGTTGCCTCAAAATCAGCTACAACAGTATTTTTACATTTTATTTCATTTAAACATGAATGGGATGGCTTGAATTCTCTCTGGACCCACAGTGTTCTGAAATATTGGCAGTATCATAAAGAAAAGGGATAAAATGCCAGTTACAGAACTGGGGAACATTGCTGAGAGGGTGCTGTTGCCCATCTATCCTGCTTGAGGACCTCAAGCGGGGAGGTGCTTGGCTGCTATGCAAACAAAATACCTGATACTGGTCTTTGGCCTGATCCAGTAATTAACATACATTTTTACATTAAAATACTAAAATAAACCTCCCTGAGTCTGTAAAGCCTGCCCACTTTAGCTCTAATTCTTCAGACATAGAAAAATTCTTGGCTTTTTCTTTTTTTAGCCAGGGAAAATGAGCCCTTCCCTGTTAATATAAGTGTTACCATCAATCCTTCCAACACTATGCAGGGAAGGAAAAATAGTGGACCAGATCCAAACATAATTTACCTGGCAAAGTAAAAACCCAGGCCCTTAAT
Organism: Iguana delicatissima; assembly: GCA_948472985.1. Taxonomy (NCBI): domain Eukaryota; kingdom Metazoa; phylum Chordata; class Lepidosauria; order Squamata; family Iguanidae; genus Iguana; species Iguana delicatissima. The sequence goes on from CAOKZL010003036.1 coordinate 63,111, forward strand.
CATCTCCAAGTTTACTGCTGTTCTGAACAAGGAAGCTATAAACCGCACTAATTTGGCTCTCATTTACAATATCCATCAGCACTAAGTGCACAATATTAAAAACTCAAACTGCCTGCTTAAAATATAGCGTGTTCACCCCTCTTTGCAGGTCACTTTTTTTGTTTGCCTCTGTATATGTTGTGTGTTGTTCTGGCCACCTTGTCGTGGATGGGAAGTTAGCCAATATATCACTGAAACAAGGCAGACGGCATCTGGATTCTGTCGGTACACCAGCAGGAACACCTGTATTCAATCTAGCCAGCCACAGAAGAATAAAGTGCCTTTCAAATGGCAGTTGGTTGTTAGTCAGGATCATAATAACTAGTAGGGTCTGGTGAGTCTGTAGGTTTAGGATTGCTGAGGGATGGTTTTTGCTTCTGTTTGCTTTTGTTCCATTGTTTTTGTATTACCTTATTAACTCTGTGTTCCCTCTCTCTCACCGTAGTTCATTCAGCACCTGGTTTTTGGGGAAGTGGGCATATGAAATAGAAACCACAACCACCAGCATCCCCCCTCAAATAACCAACATCTGACAAATATTAAATGAAAGCTAGTATCATCAGAAGATATTTAGCAGATTTGCTTTCTAGAAAAGCAAAGAGATAATCACCTTCATAATCACCAAAAACAGGTTTGGATTTTCATTCTAACAAGCCAGCATGGTGTAGTGGTTTGAGCACTGGACTGTGGCCCTTACCGCACTATGCCATGATCCCGCGTCATCGCATTGCGATGGATAGGATTGGGACCTGAACACTCCCCACAGTCCTCGTCAGATGCCAGAGAGTGAGTAGTATTTAGGACATGCTCCTTCCTTCCTTCCTTCCACAGTACAGCCAGCCCCTTCCTGCACTGTACCACAGAAGGAAGTGCTTGATAGCACTTCTGCCCCTCCCACACATCCGCAACTGATGGGATCATTGCGCAAAACGGAGGCCATTATTGGAATTTTTCTGGTAATGGTATACAGAGTGATCACAACAGCTGGGGACCACAATGATGTCATGCAATGGCACACATTGCAGACTGGCAGCGATGCATCCCCATGCTGGGATGGCAACATGGTGCAGTAAGGGCCTGTGACTCTGAAGATCAGGGTTGAGGGATTTCAGTGCAGGAAGAGATCACTCCTCCCATTGGCCATATGAGGCGTAGGGAAAAAGAGCCATGAAAAATAGGTAGTATAATTTCAACTCCCATTAGCAACAGGAAAGTAACTACTCTTGAGATCCAACTGTCCCTGTCCAGTACACTGTTCCTTTCCTAGGCAAAGAACATGAAATTTCCCAAGAAGTCTCCACACTGTCACATCTGGTCTTGCTCAAAATCAAGGGTGCAAGAGAATTCTTGTACCATCCATATACAACACAGCTCTGTAAGTATGTGTGCCACTTCGATGAATGGATGAGCAACGGAGCTGAGAAGATCAGGAATAAACCTGTTACCTGCCCTGCCCTCAACCTTGAGCTTGCTTTTGTGAATGTGTGAAAAATCCCTTAGAGTTTGAAATCTTGTTTTCACATAGACACAATGTTTTCTTCTTCCTACCACTCTGAATCTGCCACATACGTGGTATCCAGTCTGAATTCTAAAGAAAAAGATCCAAAGATACATGTTGGATGCTAAGAGATTTTAATGCAACTTCCCACAGTGCCACAGCTAACGCACTATTCCTGCAGGGACACCTGCTTGCCCTTCTTCTTATTGGCAGTATCTGGCAGCTTCACTGGTAGAACACAAAGTGGGACTCTTCTTCTGGAAAAAATGACTAAGTTCCGTGTAACAGTGGTCTCCAAAGGTGAATCGCTGCTCAGCTCCCCCAAGCCACCATAACCAAATTCTGAGTCCTTCCTAACCCCAACAGGACTAATGGTTGTGCTGAATCGTGGTGTCCCTGGACTTGATCCAGGTATACCTGCTCCCTGAGACCCATGGTTGGGCTTCTTCGGAGTGAGGTGAGCCTGGCTGCTGTGTGATCCCTCACTGCTCCTCCTTGGTGTTTCCAATAGCCCTTCAATTCTTGACTTATCCTCCTCCACAAGCTTCTCGACTATGGGTGAGGTGTAAGTGGTGTAGGCTGGCCATTGGCAGGTGCAGATCAGATGGGGTGGGATGCCAATATTGCTTGACACCAGGCTTCGATCTAGAACCCAAAAGACAGAGAATCTCTTAGAAAACAATCTACAAGATTCAGGCCTAGGTGGGAATGGCCTAAGACATTTTGATGCCTGCGGCGGAGCAACAAATTGTACCCTCCTTCTCAGAATTAAGGTGCACAGTACTAGGGTACAAATCTTAGCTTATTTCACTCTTGCAAATAAGAACAAAGAATTTTTTAAAAATTGTTCCCACTGGACAATTACAAGTGTTTTTGCAAGTGGTCTTTCGTATTTCAACCTTTTTGTGAAAAATTTCAAAGTTGTTTTTTTTAACAAAAAACCATTGTTTTTGTACAAATACATTTTTTAAAAAAACTGGCCTTTTTCTAAAATCAGTACTCAAGGCAGCTTACAAATTAAAATAAATGCAACATGGTTGAAACATAAAAGAACAACATTAAAATAGAATCAAACTATTTGTGAAATTAAAAATAAAGCATTCAATCAAAAATAATCTTAACAATCAATTTAAAAAATACAATGAAAACCTTACAGCACCTTCTTAAAAACCATTTCTTCAAAATCATCAGTTCTCAAAAGCCTGTTTCACAAGCATAAAAAATCTCATGGTGCCTGACAAGAGTTTTCTGAGGGATTATCTCAGACATCTTGGCACACCCTTTCTTGTGACCCAGTGCATTACCTTAAGTCAATCAAGTTATTTTGATATCTCTGGGAGAACATCTCATAAATTCCTCTCCTTCTCCTCATCTTCCTCCTCCCCCACTTCTCCCATCTTCCCAATGGTAAAAAGACAATTGGAGTAAACTAAGGACAGGGGGGCTGCCATATTTATGATGTATTAGTTCCAGGACCCCTTGCAGATACAAAAAAATGTGCATGTTCAAAACAGCCTTCTGAGGCTTGTAGAGATACTGCAAAGCTTCACAAGGTAAGGGTTGTACAGTAAGCCTCTGTTAAAAACAGTGTAGGGTAGCTGTGGCTGCAAGCCCTAGCCACCAAGCATGCTGCATTCTTTGGGCTCCTGTGCCTCCCCGGAGACTAGGGAACCCAAAGAATGTAGCCCACCTGGCAGCTGTACCTTGCTGCTTCCTCCATGGCCACCACACACCATTTTTAATACTGTAGGTGCTTACTGTATAAGTCTTGCCTCGTGAGGATTCATTGGCCCTTTCCGCACCAGGCAATTAGAACGGGGTAGTGCGTCCTCGCAGGGAGGTCGTCTGCACCTTGGAGCAGACTAGGAGCAGACTACTTACCGGAGATCCGCACCTCAGTCCGCTCCAAGACAACCCCAAGTGGTCCTCCAGCGTGTTTTTGAAAGACCAGAAAAAACAGGTCTTTATTTTCCTGGAACGCACCATTGCGTTCCTGCTCCCTTCTGCAGATTCGCAGGCTCGCACCAATGCGAGCCTGCGATCTGTGGAGGGTGGGCTTTAGGCGTGATGAGCTTCAGTGGTTGGTCAGGACCCATGACCAACCGGAAGCCATCATTTTGCAAGCTGGAAGCCGCCATTTTGGAAGCTGGAAGCCGCCATTTTGGAAGCCGGAGTAGTGTGGATCTACAGACCTCGCACTGCTCCAATTCGCCCTGGACCAAGGAGGAGCCCTGCGGAAGGGCTTCAGGGACAGTTTGCGTTGCTTCGGACCCCAGAAGAAGTGGTAGGTAACGGCACGGAGCAAATCCCTCGCCTCATGCAGAAAGGGCCTTGTGAGGCTTGGAGAGAGACTGAGAAGCCTCGTGAAGAGAGGCTCTACAATATTAAAAATGGTTGAAGCCACCTGCTTCTTCTTTCCAAATGAACTGTGCCACCTCAAAGGCAGAGGTGGGTGACTAGCATGCCCCCCACACACTGTGGATTCAAACATACAGTATCATGTATATTTTAATTCATGGTGGGTTACATTTGCGGATTCTGAGTTCACAGATATGGTGGGCTGACTGCAACCAACCTTGGCTGCTCCTTCATGACACACCTGATTCCTGATATGGCTGCCTCACTGTACCTAATGTTAGGGCAGGCCATAAGCCTTGGCTCCCAAATGCAGAGCACAGCTCCCTGCCTCTAAGACCACAACAGAAGATTCTCCAAGGACACCATAATGAACGGAGAAATCTCACAAGTTCTGCTTAAAGCAGAAAAATCTATATTCCAAAGGTTTTCTTCTAAATTGAAGTCTACATTTAAAAAAAAATCAAAAAGCTTGTAGTACTTGTTGATCTGGAACATCTTGCACTGAATATAACAATTTATCATGAAATCAGTTGTTTCTTGCCCAGGGCATATAGTTATTCATTTCTAAAAGACGCTTGCTAGACTATATTCAAAAAGACAGATGTGTTAAATGTGTGTGAGAACAAAGAGAAATCCAAGAGCATCTTTATGACTAACTAGTTTATTCTACCCTACACCTTCATGGACTCCAGTCCAATTAATTAGAAGAATGCAGTGAAGCCTCTGTGGGCACACCTACACAATGGGGAGGGGTGTGAAATGGAACTTCAAAACCTGTTAGTGTAGTGACAAATATCACTTTAGCAATGGATCACACAACTCCTTGTTGCAAAAGCTCCACTGGCTGCCAGTCTACTTCTGGGCAAAATTCAAAATGCTGGCTATAACTTACAAAGCTCTGTGCAACTCAGGTCCAGATTATTTGAAGGACCATATTTTCCCATACAAATCTGCTTGAAATCTGCCAGGCGGACCCTTCTCTCTGTCCTACCAGCCTCACAGGTATATCTGGTGGGAACCTGGAAGAGGGCCTTCTTGGTGGATGCTCCCAGGCTTCAAAACTCCCTTCCAAGAGATGTTAGATTGGCTCCCTCCTTGTTATCCTTTCATAGAGAGGTGAAAACCTTTGCTTCAACAGGCCTTTGAGGGCTGACTGCTTAGGTGAAAAAGGACATTCTGTGTGCTGTGTTGTTTATCATCATCATCATCATCATCAAAGAATAGTTAACGGGACAAAATTAGAACATGGAAGCATAGGTATTTCTGCACGCAAGTATGGATAAACAGGATAACACATGCAAATGGGGGGAAAAGTCTTCAGCTAGTACATGATATGGGTACAGAAACAGTAAAACATGGTCAGGAAGCACAAATGAAGAGAATTCTTTTGCTACAATTGTAGCTACAACGAAAACTCATGTTTTAATATATGTAGCATAGCAAGGAACTGTTGTCTGTTTAAACAGAAGTTTGATGACAGTATGTAATGATTTTCTTACAACTTCTAAATACTACAAGTGTTGTCACCATTTGCTGGAAATGAAATACCGGTATTTCCTGCAGTCCTACACATACATACTTGAGAGTCAGTCCCTGAACTCTGTAGGACTTCCCTGAGTAGATATGCATAGGACTGTGCTGTAAAATTCTTGATCCACAAGAACCAACGATTTCAGAAGGAAGTATACTTCAAGCCTTTGCAGTCCAACAAAATTCTGGACCAGAAGTGGTGTTTCCTCAACCTTTGCTAACTCAAGCTGTGCCTGAATCCACTCTGGCAAGTATCAAGTACACTGCATTCAGTTAGATTTGTGTTGTCAGTGCACCAGCATGACTATAACATGCTCAAAAAATATTCCTGCTACCTTTAAACTCTTTGGATAACTGCTGTGCAACTACCAGTGACATATTGCTTCACAAGGCATGCAAATTGTCTGGTATATGCTCTTATTGTAAGTTACACATGTGTCCTTCCTGTCTTTTGGGGTTTTCATGATTTTTCCTCCCCTTGCTTTTCCAGCTTCAGAAATGTCTGGCAGCTTCCACCCTTCACTGTGGCAGGAAATAAACCTGACCTGATTTCACGTAGCTGCATCAAAATCTAAATGGAATTTCAGGAAGCAGTCTTAAGGTGAGAGCCTGACAGACAGAGCATTGTGATCTCAGGGGCTCTTACCAGCAGAGTAGAAATATCCACAGAAATTATTTTTGGCTGTCTTCCCCATTTGCAAATAAAACCCTGAAAGTGTTAGACATGCTTTGATGAGAATCTAAATTTCTCATTGCATCAGTTAGGAGATAAGTGAGCCATGGATCCAACAAACTGACATTCATTGGCACCATCATCCTCAAGACACCACTTATCTCTCTATAAGGCTGGAAGATCTGGCCTCAGAAGGAAACCAGTATAGAGACCTCTGCAATGGCTATTGAAGTGGCCAGCCTTGGAGATCTGCTCTCTGATCTCACTTTCCAAGACTTTCATTGATGACCTAAAGTTGGACAGAGATATTCTGATGTATCCTATGTCCTCAGAGATCTGCTCCTTGGACTTTAGGATTGCACTCTTACTGGCACTGTAAAGCAGCACTACTGCGTAACACAATTCTACACCAACATCCAGCACATTAAACTGTTCAAGGTGTAATGCAAATTTCTTCCTCCATGTGATAATAATGGTAATAAAATGTAATTCTATCCTATTGACTGTTAAAACTTTGGAGAGAGCAGCAACTACTTCCATATAACAGACAACTGTGCCAGGAAACAACAGATTAAAATAAAAAAAAAATGGTAAAAGGTGATCATTCACATTATGGGAGATGATAAAAACAAAGGGTGAAAGAAATGGTAAGCCATTAAGCTGATGCCTGAGATCGACACTGATGTGTCTGGCTGATCTCAAAACTAGTTTTGACGTAAAGAATACATGTGTTTTCTGGTACCCAGACCATGTTTGTGCACAGAAGATTCTATTTTGGTATAAAATTAAGATGAAAAATCAGGATGAAATCAATAATGTAAAATATGATGCCATTTTGCCAAAATTATTCATGTGAACATTTTAAACATATTTTTTCCCCCAAAGTAGTATCATGCTCTCATGGACCATTCTACTCAGCTGATATTTACATACCCTCCAGCATTTCACAGAGGAAACCTGGGACTCGTGTGGCCAATCAACATCAGAGTGTGGTCAAAATGGCAAAAGTTATTAGTGAGAAAGGGCACACAACCTCGGGGAGGCCGAGCAGCAGTCTGCTTTTTCCTGACTCTGGTAGAAAGGGCAAGATTCTGCTCCCTCTACTACTCTCTCCCTGCTGAGTTAACTGAATACAAACTATTTTTGTGCTTTGAGCTCAGCTTGTGGCAACTGAACCAAGATGAGGACAAAGAGGGAAAATGGGAGGAGAAGAGAAAAATAGACATTTTAAAAGCAACTGAAGTGGGGCAGCAGAGGATTAATGGAGGCTGCCCCTGCCAAATTGGGAGAGTTGGAGGGTATGCTGTCAGGGAAACAGTGCTGTTAGAGAAACAGTGGTAAGGTTGTTAACTCCCCTTTCTTGCTCCTGCAAGCCATAAGGGAAACGTGCCAAAAAGGGCTACTAGTAAACTTGAATATTGCTCTAATTTACTGCATACATGCACGTGTGCAATCACAATGGGAGGGAGTGTTTATATTTTTGTTTTCTGCTGTTTTGTAGACCAGACTGAACACTATGGCAAGAAGTCATACTGGAAACAGGGTAATGCCACCACAATTTGTAAGCAATCCGATTTTTGCTGCATGATGTTTTCACTAACCTCAAACAGAGCTAATTCAGGAAAGACAGATGCTATTTCCTCACAACATTGCTATCCTGCAACATTGCTATCCTGCAACAGCTACCACATAACATCATTGCTATCCAGCTGCTATCCCATCCCCAAGTGTTGGAAAACAGTCTTATACCATTTCCAGAAAAAATCCGTTAAGAGCGGTACTGTAACAGCGCTTGATAGTACTTCCTGTTATCATGGATCCAGGAGTGGGCGGGGTGGGGGGGTGTCCAGCTTGTCCCGCCCTCAGTGACTCCCATGGTGTGGTAACTTTGAAATCTATCACCTCTCCATGTTCATTTCAAACTTCTCCTTTGTGTTAAAACTTTATATTTTTTAAAATACATTTTTAGGCATTATAGTGCAAAAAGTGCCATAGTGTACTGGTGTATCATGCCGTTACAACATTGCTGTGCTACTATGGCTTCCAAAAAAAACAACAACTCCCAACCAATCGGGGGGGGGGGGTGAAGGCAGGGAAAGGCAGTGCCAAGGCAGGGAAAGGCACTACAGCACCAAGGGCACTGTAGTGCGGAAGGAACACTGGTGGTAATACCGCTACTCATCCACTGAAGGTGGAAGGGTGCAGAAGAGATCATTTCTAGCCTGCTACCATCACACAAACAGCAATGCTGCTATTGTAATAGAAGAATGCGCTAATGGGGTATGGTGCGGAAAGGGCCACAGTTTTTGGCATGAATAAAACATTTGAAATCTCTTTCAAAGAATCTCACAAAATCACAAAAGGGAGCCCTTTTCATTTGTTGCTGCAAACGTTCACACAAAGTGCTTCCCCTTTCAATTTAGCCCTACTTAGTACTTACAGTAATGAAACTAGCCCAGCAGTGTCTTTAAACACAAATTAGACACTTAAAGGTAGTCAGTTAGCACTCTGCAGACTAAAACTGGAACTCATGACCAAGCAACATCAGAGTGTGGTTGAGAAGGTAAAAATTATTAATGAGGAAGACCACACAAACTAGGAGAGGCTGCGCCAGTTTGTTTTTGCCTGAGCCCACTGGGAAGGATAAGAACCCACCTTCTCATCTCTTCCTCTACTCTCCCTTCTCCTGAACTGCATGCAAACCACTTTTGTGCTTTGAACGGAGATGACAAAGGATTAATTGGGATTCTCGCTCCCAGTTGGAGGGTATGCCGCTGCAGCAGGTAGGACCAGGTCTAATGGTTTTAAGTTACAGGCGGGTAGCTTTCGATTAACCATTAGGAGGAACTTCTTGACAGCAAGAGCAGTTCAGCAATGGAACCAACTGCCTAGAGAGCTGGTGGGGTCTCCTTCTCTGAACATCTTCAAAAAGAGGATGGAAAGTTACAGTCTTGTTGGGGATGCTTTGGCTGAATATCAGAGAGTTGGATTAGATAGCTAATGAGACCCTTTCCAACTCTAATTCTATGAAAGTTTTTTTAAAAACATACTATTCTAGATTCCAAAACTTTTTAGAAATGATTTCTGCTACAGAATCATAGACTTGGAAGAGACCACAGGGGCCATCCAGTCCAACCCCCTGCTATGCAGGAACACACATTAACACATTCCCAACAGATGGCATTTAGCCTCTGCTTAAAAACCTCCAATGAAGGAGACTCCATCACACTCCCAGGTAGCATATTCCACTGCTGGACAGCTCTGACCATCAGAAGTTCTTCCTGAGGTTCAGGTGGAATCTCCTTTCCTGCAGCTTGAATCCATTGCTCCTTGTCCTAGTCTCTGGAGCAGGGGAAAACAAGCCTGCTCCCCCTCGACATGATATTCCTTCAAATATTTAAACATGGCTATCATGTCCCCATTTAGCCTTCTCTTCTGCAGACTAAACATACTCAGCTCTTAAACCACTCCTCAGAGGGCATGGCTTCCAGACCTTTCACCATTTTGGTCGCCCTCCTCTGGACACGTTCCAGCTTGTCAATATCCTTCTTGAATTGAGGTGCCCAGAACTGGACACAGTATTCCAAATGAGGCCTAACCAATGCAGAATAGAGTGGTACCATTACCTCCCTCGATCTAGACACCATATTCCTAATGATGCAACCAACAATCATGTTGGCTTTCTTGGCTGCCACATCACACTGCTGATTCTTGTTCAGTTTGTGATCTACGAAGACTCCTAGATCCCTTTCACACGTACTGCTATCCAGCCATGCATCCTACATTTGTGCGTTCTATTTTTTCTGCCTAAGTGCAGGACCTTACATTTCTCTCTGCTGAAATTCATTTTGTTAGCTTTGGCCCAGCTCTCCAATCTGTCAAGGTCATTTTGAAATTTGATCCTGTCCTCTAGCAACCCCTCCCAATTTGGCGTCACCTGCAGATTTGATCAGCATGCCCTCTACTCCTTCATCCAAGTCATTGATGAAGATGTTGAATCGCACTGGGCCCAGGACAGAACCCTGTGGCACCCCATTAGTCACTTCTCTCGAGGATGAAAAGCAGCCATTGGTGAGTACACTTTGGGTTTGATCGGTCAACTAATTACAAATCCACCTATCAGTAGCCCTGCCCAGCCTGTATTTTATAAGCTTCTTTGCAAGAATGTCATGGGGAACTTTGTCAAAGGCCTTACTGAAATCAAGATATGCCATGTCTACAGCATTCCCTTCATCTATCAAGCTTGTAACCCTATCGTAAAAAGAGATAAGATTAGTCTGGCATGACTTATTTCTGAGAAATCCATGTTGACTTTTAGTGATTATGGCATTGCTTTCTAAGTAATTACAAACTGACTGTTTAACTATCTGCTTTAGGATCTTTCCTAGTATTGATGTCAGGCTGACCAGGCAATAATTATTTGGGCCCTCTTTTTCCCCTTCTTGAAGATGGGGGTGACATTTGCCCTCCTCCAGTCTGCTGGTACTTCTCCTGTTCTCCTGGTTCAGAAATGACTTCTGCCAGTTCTTGGATGTAATTCATCTGGCCCCGGAGACTTGAATTCATCTAGTTTAGCCAGATATTCCTGTCCTTTTCCTCCCACTACCACCTGCCATTCAGTCTCTTTGACCCTAACTATAAAAGAGGTAAACATCTGGTCAAAATCCTAAGTTGAGATCTCTTTATAAAATGAGCGCATACTCTCCTTTGCAATTGGTTTGGGATGACCCTAAGAACCTTTCAAGAATCTCTGAAACCGAGATACTTCCATTGCCCAGAAGAGCTGAGATAACAGTGCAAAATCTGATTTGCAATTTTGAACAGACAGGAGTGAAGAACACTGCCCCTTTCTCCACAGAGGAAGAAGCTGGCTGAGGAAAAAGCTGGCTTGCTGCCACATACTCACTCTGTTAAAGGTGTACTGGAGCCAGGGCTCATAGGGCAAGAAAATTGGTGCATTTTGATTAGCAGGGATGGTGACCATCTGCCATCCTCCTGAGACTTCCTGGTAGCCTTGGAACATAGACAAAACGCTCACAATAGCTGAATTGGAAATGGATACTGTGAGCTTTCCTTGTGGTAATGCAAAACATTTTGAGTTTTCTTGGTCTTACATGATAATTAAGATCCATTTGTTTTACAAACACTGCCAGTGGAGAGTTAAAATGCTAGATATCATATATCCATATATGATCAAAACATGGATATGCTTGCATTTTTGGATTCTCCTTCTTTGTCTTGGATTCTCCTTCCAGGGTGTGGCTGTCATAGTGAGCTTGCTCACTTCAAAATTTACCACTTTGCCATTTCTCTCCAGGCAGGTCCACTTGTCTGCAGAATGCATGAGAAATTATGGATCCATTTATGAGGATGAACAGCAGACTTCTCTGCTTGCAGCCAGTAGATCAGATTGCAAGGAAGGTCTGCTGTTTATCAAATGAAGCATCAAACTGCAGCCTTCCTTCTCTTCAGTACTTGTGAGTAATTGCCCTAGGCTTCTATCTCTGCACGAAGATTATACTCATGCAGAGACAAGTAGAATAAGAACATATCAAGGCAAGGTTCTTTTAAACATCTTACTTGTCTTTGTTCCAGAAGTAAATATACTGGACTAAATGCAACTAAGTGTGCGTGTGTTTATGTAAGGAGAGTCCATCCTGCTCTGGAGAATACGGCATTCAGAAGGCTGGGCTGTTCATTAAATGCTGTGATAAGGAAGATCTGGGAAAGAGCAGCCTGCATCCCACTGCACAAGGCAGATTCTTCATTCTGTTCCCAGCCATCCTTTGAAGAAGATCTGGTGTGAAACAGCTGGAAGATGAATCCCAATGCATCCTGAGTAACTATAGGTGAATAAGACATTCCAAGTGCAGCCAATGAAACAGAAATGTCAAAGTGTGGATAGAAGAATTAGCTGTGCTTAGTGCACAACGTCTAAGGATGGACCAAAGCAAGCAAATTAAAGAAAGGACAACAAAGCTTCAGGTCTGGAAATTTACATAGATTCAAAGAAGGCAAAATCTAGCAATTTCCACCTACATAATTGCAAAGCCCAAAAAGGGCCAGACAGCACAGTGCTCCAAACTTACCTTGAACTTGAACACTAATTCTTTTTAAGGGCAGCCACAGACAGATTCCCTCTTAATTTTAGCAGGAGGCATCAAAGCCCTTGCAGACTACAGAGCATGCCCAGATGTACCATTAGGCAGAGAGATGCAGATACCCCAGGTCTGGATGAAAAGGCAACAAATGACAGTTTTCCACTATGGAAGCAACATTCTCTAGTTTCATTAAGTTTTACTTTCAGAGGTAGTTTACAGGCATTTGAAGTGGATTCTTTTCCCAAGTTTTCTGCTATTCTCTTATCGATTGTACCTCCCCAACTAACAGAAAAGTAATCAGTAATAAAAGTAATAAAGTAACAAGTAATAAATATTTTTTTAAAAAAAAACCACTGCATTAGTATTTTTGGTCATGTTTATGGCAATGGATTACTTATTGCTTTAAAAAGGTAACTTTCTAGGCCCTGGTCCAACCTGTTCCAATCCTGGAAATCTTGAATTACAGTATCCCTGTTAAGCCTCTCCCTAGAGCCATCTAACTTTCTGAGCTGCTCTGTTCCCTTGCAAACAGCTCACACTGCCAGTAAGCTCTTCTCAATTTCCTACGCAGTTCTTCTGAATCAACCCTCAGGATCTCCCTCTCTCTTCTCTCCAAGGAAGAGAGAAGTGACATGACTACAGAAGGGGAACCCAGAGGAATTACCAGCTAGAGAGCACCCTTCCATAGCTGGCATGAAAAATAAATCTGTATCTTGGATGGAAAACTTTCAACTCAGCGCTTTGCCTATCTGACCCACCCACCTACCCACTCCCAGTGGTGGTGGGAGAGATCTCTTCCAGGATCCAGTCTTGGCCCCTTGCTGATGTTTCACTGAACAAAGCCCCATCCTGCTTTGAAACTTTTAATGCTGTGCTTATAAAATTCTAGCTCTTGGCTCCCTTTCCACATGCCTTTCCTCTTCTCTAGGTTACCCTAGCAAAGGAATATTATGGATGATGTGTTTTGTTTTGTTCCTCACTTGTTGTGTTCCGTAGACCAATTCAGTTTTGCAAGGGATGGCAGGAAGCCATTCAATGGGAATAAATCCCTTGAAACAAAACTGAGCTGATAAAAATCTTGGAAGAGTTTCCCGTGGACTGGATAGCCCTTTGTTAAGAAACACTCCATGGCCCGGTCACCATGAACAGGCCTGCTGGTGACCAATAGGCCAAGAGACTTCATGATTTAACACTGAGCAGTAAAGGGAAAAAAGAATATTCCCCTCCCCACAACATCCTCTAGAAAAAGAGTTTTTCTTTTTTTTTTATGAAAGGGATAGAGCGGAGAACACACAAATGTGAGATCAACCTATCCAACAGTACACCTCAGGATGAATAATTGCTTCTTATTCTGACCAGAAGCTGGCACAGAGGCAATTTTCACACTCTTCTATTTAAAGACAATTTCCCTGTGGTGTGTGTGGGGTGGGAGAGAGGAGAGGGGAAACAGAATTAAAGCTGCTGGCTGTAACTTAGCATGTTCTGACAGTGCACAGAACAAGTAGGGGAAAAAGCATAGGAGGGGAAATGGAATTATCCTTTGAAAGAGGGAACTTTGCAAAAGGGTAAGCTCTTTCTTTCTTTTTCTTTTTTTGAATTTTCCCCCCTTTGGCACTTTTTCTTTCTCTCCTTTGTTTAAAAGCAGTGTATTCTTAGCACCCCTGCTGCTAAAAGACTGTAGAGCTCCAGAGCTGATCTCTTATTTATTTTGCCATGTGGTTTCCATATTTGTTCTCTCTGCGGGTCTCCTAATTGGAAGGTGCTCCCGTCTCTAGAGACTACTGAGGGTAGAAGGAGGGATGGCAAATGCTTTGCAACTGAGACATGGAGTAATGCAAAACATTTGTGGGCATAATAACTCCACCCTTACTGTTATTGTTATTGTGTGCTTTCAAGTCATTTCTGACTTATGGCAGCCCTAAGGCAAACCTATCATGGGGTTTTCTGGGGGCTGAGGTCACCCAGTGGGTTTCCATGGCCAAGCAGGCAATTGACCTCTGGTCTCCTGGGTCATAGTCCAACACTCGAACCACTACACCACCTTTTTCCTAAAAAAGGCAGTCTACAAGTTTAAATAAATGCAATATCATTAATCCATATAAAAAAACAACATTAACATAGAATCAGACTATCAGACTTCCTGAAATTAAAAATAATTTAAAACATACAATGAAAAGCAATTTTAAAAATAAATTTAAAAAATAAAATGAAAATAATACATTCAAATTACAACACCATGCTACAAACATGTATTTGAATTTCAGTCTTTGGCTAAATAAAGCCCCATCTAATGTAAATGAATTCATACCCCAGTGGTGGAGGTGGTAGTCATCTTCCTCCTAGAAGACCAGTTGGTTAATTATTTATTTATTGCAATATTTATACCCCAGCTTTTATCATGAGATCTCAGGGCAGCACATGATAAAAACCATCTAGAACCCTTCCAGATTGAAAGCATAAATACTTTAAAGAAGATAAAAACCTATTAAACAAGAGAATAGTTAATACAACTTTACAAGCTAAATCAATTTAAAACCATGTATATGTACACTTTGGAATAACTCAGTCCCTAAAAAACGTTGATAAAAAGCCATATTTTTTGCACCAATAGGAAATGAATGTTGCCACCAGCCAGACTTCCAAGACAGAGTATTTCACAGTTGGTGCGCTGCAACTGAGGCCATTTCTGCACAGAGGGGAGGAGCAGTTCACAGCGTGTCAAGAGCAGTATTTTTACTGTATTTTTACAGTATTTTAACTGAACTCAGAAATTCAGAAACTGTGCTGTCTGCACCCCTGCCTCCAGTTTACATCATAATACTGCGGAGAACAGCGGTTGCTACATCCGCAACAGCAAGTCCCTGGCCACTCCCATTCCCCTCCTTCACCCTGCCCCTCCACTGCTGATTGGTCTGTTTTTTTAAAAAAACACACATTTTTAACACATTTCTGTGTTGCTATGTTTGTGCGTAGGCATGTATGTTCGCTGATATGTGGAAAAAAACACGTTTTAGCACTCTATTACTAGATCCACTCTCTTCCTGCTGTCTGTTTAACACAGGAAGATAATAATGATGGCAGCCTGTCCTTTGATGGGCAGAGAAAGATAGGGATGGAAATGACGGAAGGGACAGCCTGGGAACGCCCATAGCCAGCCATTTCTGTGATGTGAATCGATGCTACACTTCTGCATGTTGGCAAAAATTGAAGCAGAACAGGTTTGGGAGATTTACATTGGAGTTTTTCTGGTTTTCATATACAGTGATTTCACATTGCAGTGAACCATTCTAGAAGCTGAAAACATGCAGAACCAAGAGGAAACTACAATGATAAAACAGTTCAATGTGCAGGTGGGAGGGTAAGAATTCAATGCTGATGTATCAACTTCATACGGAAATGGCCTGAGAAGGCCCTCTCCCGGGTCTTTCCGCTTCATATTGTGTGACAAAGAGGAAGGCCCTTCCTGCAGACTGACTTATCAGGCAAACATACATGGGGAGAGGGGATTCTTCAAGTACTGAGGCACAAAACTGAACACCTATATAATAAATAAATAATAACCCTATATAATAAAGATTCCAATCAAATGAAGAGTTCATGGTCTCACTTGAACCAGATGATGCTCAAAATGCAAGAATTAGCCACAGAGATGTTATGTTCATTTTCACACCATTCATGGATGTTTCTTTTATCATGAAATTGCCCTGCTTCATTCATGGAATTTTATAAGTATCCAGATGTTGTTCAGTTTTTTTAACTGGAGACCCTTTCGTGTTATCACACAGCTGTTATAGCCTTTCCACTCTACACACACACACATACACACACACACCCCTCTTAAGGAGGAGAAAAACAGGATATTCACAAAAAAAAAAGGAGGGGCAAGAGTTATTAATGAGGAAGAACATACAAAAGTACTATTTTAAGCACAGAAACTCTGGAATTTATGTAATGACTTTAGGAAAACCTGAAAAAACAAAACATAAAAATATAACACTGTCTGTGTGCATTGCATGGTCAGCAATAAATCATTGTTAACAATATATAAAATATTATATAGCACATTATTCTAAACTCAAAATGCTATGAACATTTGCTGAAAATCACAGCTTGCTCTCAGACCCACTATATAAACTGTTTGAGCAGTGGGCTATGATTATGAAGATCAGGGTTTGAATCCTCGCTTGGCCATGGAAACCCACTGGGTAAACTTGGGCAAGTCACACTCTCTCAGTCTCAGAGGAAAGCAAAGGCAAATTCTTTGTCTGAACAAATCTTGCCAACAAAATCCCATGATAAGATTGCCATACATTGGAAACAACTTGAAGACACACGACACAAGTATAGGAGCAACTCATCTAGAAGTCCACCCCCAAATCATTTTGGTAGGTTGATGCTTAGGTTATAAGTTGGAAAATAAAAAAGGAGGGACTGGGCATCTCTATAGATGGCAGAACTCAGTCTAAAATAAGCTTTAAAAATGTTATCTGCTTCCCCCTCTCTGCCAAATATGGATTTCCTGTTACAGAAATGTCTTTTGTTATTTTGAAGGATAAATGAAAACAATAAGCAAAAGCAATAAGCAATAAGCAAAAGCAGACATGTTGACCACAAGGAAAGAAAAAGTATCCATGATGTGATAATACCTTGGGTGGTTGTTTTGTTTTCTTTTTTCACTCCAAGCAAAACATAATTCTGTTTCCTGAAACAGACATGGAGCATGATAATCTCCATCTTAGTACAAAGTGTTCACCTCTTCAGCAGAGCTGCACCTAAGTTTGCCAGATGTCTCCAACCTTAAAATATTTTCTGTTACAAATTGAGAACAGTAGAATGGCCAGTATTTAAGGGATGCCCATTATTTCTGCTTCACAGTTCCTCTTGTTTAGCTCTTTTTTGAATGCAGGAGCCCGGCATCTTGGCTCCCGTCTTCTTAGGGCTAATTCAGAATCATTTTGATGAGTTGTTTTCAATCCCTGCCAATGTCTGTTTCCAGCCAAGACTGAGTGTCTGCTTAGTGATATTCACTTCCAAGTCCTCCATCATACACACGTATGATGAGCACAGAGCTTTGAAGTGACTAGTTTCAAATAGTGAGCCGTGTGTAACCAGTTCCTTTTCTCAATAACAAAAAATATGATTACATTAACTTCATTCCGTTGGGGTTGTAACGGTAATAATGATGAAGTTACTGTTTAATTAGAAGCATATGGTCTCAGTGGTAGAAGAGGAATATCCCATAATTCAAGGGCTGGCTCATGCTATACCTTGTACTTCTCCCTTCTGCTGTGCTGTGGATGTTAAGGTACATAGCAATCAGCAATGCATCTCCTATGATAAGGTTCCCTGGTAGATGTTAGATCTTCTGAATGGAAGCGAAGCTGCCACTCAGCTCCACTCCAACCTAAAACACCACCAATATCTGCTGAGGAAAAAAGCATCACTTGTGACATAGCAGGTTGGTGAGAGATTTGCTGGCATGTGAGACTAGAAGTTTGGTACTGGACAGGGAGAAGTTTGGTTCAGAGCCTCCATCAGGAATGACATACCCTAGGGCCACAAAGTCTAGCATCAGCATTTCTGAAGGGAACTGGGGAGCCATGTGAATGAGGATGTCCTTTAAAATATTGGGGTTGTTCCAAATGGAAATATCTGCCAGGGATAACAGGGCACCAGACACAGGGCCCAAGGGCCTAGGGGCAGAGCTGAGTAAAGGTCTAGTCTCATTACATTTACTGTAAAGTTCTTTTCCTTTCTCCGCCTGCCATGTTATTGTTTAATACAGTGGCCCCTCCACTTTCATATAGGCTTGGGGCACAGAACCCTTGCAAAAGTGGAAAAACCATGAATAACTACCCCCATATTCCCCCTTCCATTCCCTTTTGGGGATCCCCCCATTCTCTTCTCTTTTGCCTTGGTGCATGTTCTCTGCGCCAGAGCCAAATGCATGAGAATGGGAGGGGAAGCTCTGGCAGGGAGAAGGAAGGCATGCATGTCCCCCCCCCCGCATTCTTTTGCATTTTGTCTCAATGTGCATTCTCTCTCCGGTGCCAAATGCATGGGAATGGAAGGGGGAGCTCCAGAGGGGAAAACACACATGTGTACCTTCCTCGCCCCATTCCCTTGACTGTTGCCCAGGTACACTTGCCTTCCTTCTTTGTGCCTGGCAAAACAGAAGAGAATAGGAGGAGGAGAATGGGAGAGAAGGCACCCATATGCCGCACAAATAATCAAATTTGTGAAGGTCAGAGTCATAAATGTGGAGGGAGGACTCTATATTGGAGTCTACCCCTTCCTCCTATTTATTATTATAATGTTTGCATTTTCTGTCTATCAGTCCAGGGATATCTGCTTCCAAAGAACTGGATCCCATGCTAGTTTAGTCAACAAGCTGGAATAATTACTGAGGATGGATTTTCTCAGGAGGAGCTACAATAAGCACACCAGCACCACGAGCATCATTACTAAGCAGCAGAGAGCTCTTTACAATTGGCCAACAAGGCTTAGCAGTTTTGCTGCTCTTACATCTGCCCATTCAGTGTCCTACTGTCTCAGACACGTACTGGATAGTCCTTGTGGCATAACTGAGGATTAGCAGTACACACACACACACACATCCCATTGACCACCCATCTGCCCAGGTTGCAGTTTGAGAGATTTCTAATGGTGTTTTAGCACTGCTAAATTAAAAAGCAAAACAAAGAACAAAGAACAAAACCCTGAATAAGTTTATTAGAAACTGAATGCTGATCAGCTGAAACAAATGAGCACTTGTGTAGTCCTTCGAAAGAAAAAGTCGCAAACAACACTCTCACCTGAGTATACTCAACATTTCAAAACTCTTTTTTTCTGAAGAAAGCCTGCTTCATTTCTCCAGAAACAGAACACAAGCCTCTCCCATCAGATTGTAGGGGTACTGATCCAGAACAGAGACCCACATCCTTACTTAAAGAGGGAGAAAAGAAGGAGGAGGTCCACACTACATACTTAGCATTTTGTGTTCTGTAGTCCTAGTGCTGCAGAAATGATCTGAGTGTCTTTGCCAGGCTAACAGGAAAGCTCTTCCTATTACCCAAGGAGGTGGGGAATATGATTTTCTCTGCAAGCTTTTAGAAAAGCCCAGGAATGCTTTGAGGAAAGCAGCTGGGAATGGCTTCTACTACTAGTTTTCCAGTTGGAAAGGCCACCAAGGTTAATGAGCCTGGCTTTTAAGTCAGTGCATCCAAACATGCATTTTCCCTGTGTACCACCAATTTGTTCTGAATAGAGTTTTCTGCTGCTGATCATACTGTGCTGTTCAGAAGAAAAGCTAAAGGACGCCCATAGAGGAACAAGGGGGAGAGAGGGCACAGATATCTGGGGGCAGGCAGAGTGGGGCAAGAGCAGGGGGAGCATGTTTATGTGAAATGCCAAGCAACAAATAGTTGACATTCGAATCGCAGGCAGGCTGTGGGACTGGGCTATTCCTTTCAGGCCTTACACAAAGGGCCCCTTTTTGTCTCACTGTCAAAGACAAGCAACAGAACAAGCTGTAACAGAAACCATATTGATGGCTGAGGAAAGGCCTGTGGAATTTCTGGGGAGGTCTTGCTGCTCCAAAGACACAATGGCCTATGCTTTGAAATGACAGACCGCGTAGGACACAAAGGCCAAGCAGTTCACATGTGACACCAAATTTGCCTTTCTGACTGCCACTCCCACCCACCCACCCACCCCCTGGCCAGTGCCCCTCACCCAGAAATTGGTGGCTTGAGTTCTGACTGCCCACAAAAGTCGATGGTTGCAATCGCATCAGCTCCTGCGGTCTGTCCAGGATGTTAACCTTGGTCTTCCATAGGCTCAGTGCCTTGGAACTGTTTGTTGGTGTCAGACTGGGGAACATTAGGGCCGGTGCTAAATGCAGCAGCTCAGCTGCTAACATGGTGCATGGTACAGAGATTGTATTAACATGATCATAAAATAACAGCACTACGAGCCAATTACTAATTCAAAGTTTCTGGTTTTGAAGACCTAAAGGGCCGATGTTGTTGTAGTTGTTGTGTGTCTTCAAGTCATTTCTGACTTAATGACAACCCTAAGGTGAACCTATCATTGGGTTTTCTGGAGGCTGAGAGTGTGTGATACACCCAAGATCACCCAGTGGATTTCCATGGCTGAGCAGAGAACTGGACCCTGGTCTCCAGAGTTGTAGTCCAACACGCAAATGGCTACACCTGGCTGGCTCTCCTGTCTGTCTTTGTCAATACCTCTGTCATTTCATAGATGATAACTGGGACACATGTAGCCAAACAACCTCAGAGTGTGTCCATGATGGCAAACGTTATTAATGAGGAAGAACACAGAGGGTGCAACAGTTTGCTTTTTCCTGAGCCTACTGAGAAGTACAAGATTCTACCCACTCCTCCTGCCCAAACTGAGTTAATTGTGTGCAAACTACTTTTGCTTTTTGAATACAGTTTGCAGCAACTGAAGTAAGCCAAGGTAAAACGGGAGAAATGGGAGAAGAGAGAAACTGGGACACTTCAAAAGCAACTGAAAAAGTAAGACAGCAGAGGCTTAATTTGGACTGTCCCTGATAAACTGGGACAGTTTGAGGGTATGCTATGATGTATACAGTCAGCATGAGTCTCATGAGTTATTAAGATCTTTGACAAGTTTTCTGGAGGTTATCATCACCTGCAGAGGTCTACTTGATGGGCATATGGGAGAAGGCTTTCTGCCTAGTAACTCCCAGCTCTCCAAGCTGTGATCAGTCCCTCACTCTCTCTGCTTTTAAAAAGAGTGTGAAATCCCCTTGATAATTAATTAATTATTGCTAATAATTGATTGACATGAGACCCAAGGAGGTTTACAATAGGGTTAAAGCAAGATAGACCTAAAAACCTGAAGTTAATAGCAGTTATTTCTATACCACCTATCAACTAGTGTTATCTAAGCGGTTTACAATGTATTTTAGCTAATTGCCCCCAACAAGCTGGGTACTTATTTTACCGACCTGCGAAAGGATGGAAGGCAGAGTCAACCTTGGAGCCTGGCAGGATCGAACTCACAACCTTGTGGTTGCAGTACTGGCATTTAACCACTGCACCACCAGGGTTCCTGGTTAATTGAAGTTAAAACAATCAATTAAACAAGGTGTCCTATTGAAAAACACCATTAATTTAAAAAAATATAAAATAATTTAAAAACAACATAAAAATACAACACTCCACACTGCACAGAAAGTAGGCCCTTCTGTAACCAATTAATCACCAAATGCCTGTTGAGATGAAAGGGCCTTTACCTGCCACTGGAGGTAGAGCAGAGGGGGCCAGCCTAGGCTATTTCCGCATGACACTGTTATAGTGCTATTATTCCACTTTCAACATCCTGTGGAATCCTGGGGTTTGCAGTTTACTGCAGTTTACTGAGGCCAAAGAGCTCTCTGGCTGAGAATTTTAATTGGTCCTCCTTAAACTGCAGATCCCAGGATTCCATAGGATGTTGGAAGTGGAATAACAGCATTATAACAGTGTAGGGCAGAAATGGTCTGAATTTAAAGTGCAGAAGTAGTTTGAACCCAGTCACCTCAGTGGGGGACCCCAGTGGAATCCTGGGGGCTGTAGTTTAGGGAGGGGCATTTAGACTTCTCAGCCAGAGAGCAATTTAGCCTCAGTAAACTACAAACCCCAGAATTCCACAGGATGTTGAAAGTAGAATGATAGCACTATACCAACGTAGTGCAGAAATGGCCCTTGCCTCCCAGGGGAGAGAATTCCACACTGTAGCAGTACCAACCAAGATGATTCTCTTGTGTGTCTTCACCAAGTGTCCTTGTGATGGGGTAGGACCAGGAGAAATCTCCTCCCTAAGAATCTTAAGAGTGGGTAGGTTGATGCAGGGAAATATGGTCCACTAAAATGTTTTTTAAAAAACTTTCTGTTTTACATTGTTTTTAATGACATTTATGCTCTACTGTGACCACAATCTTTAATGGCAATATGGGATAAAAAGTTAATAAATAAATATTTTTAAATACTAAACATGTAGATATCCAGCTTTCATACCCAGGACCCAGATACTGTTTTTCTGTACAAAGCAATGTTTGAAAAATTTATAACAAGAAACAAAAGGATTGGCATTTGCTCAATCCTACCACACCACCTTTTGCTTCCCACTGTAACTCTCCCTTTCCTAACTGCTTTCCCGCAAGCTGCCCTTCTCAAATCCAGTTCTGTGGCTCTCTTTGCAATGGAAAAGCCTTGAACAGCAGGGGTTACAAATATAACTTGCCTCCTCCCACCCGCCCGCTAATGCAGAGTTCTCGCCCAAGGGCCTTCTCAGGCAATATCTTTTCTTTGTCTAATAAATGCATGGTTGTTATTCCATTTTTGGGGGGCTCCAGATGTTTTTCCTACTGTTAAGCATTCCTCTTGCTGGGATATAGCATTTTCCCAGCACTCAAATGACAATACTATGTCTCCTGGGGATGGAACAGAGAGAGCCATGCTTGTGCTGGATGAAGATTAGGGTGAGGACAGTGGTCAGGAAAAAAAACAACAGCCAAACACATAAGAAAACAAAGTCCTATCAGCCAGATCTATGTCTCAGTGGCTTAGCAACTAATGCTGCAAGCGAAGGGAAGCTGTTCATACTTGGACATCTTGTGGCCTTGCCAAGGGAGGCAATCTCAATATTAAGGGCCATCCAGCAGAATGAAAATCATAGATGCTTTGTTCCCAGAACACTTTAACCAAGGCTATGAGGCAGATGACAGCTGCATCTACAATAAAACCTTTTAGCTCTTCTCATTTTTGAAAGTTAGATGCAGGTAGAAATTGAGATCCCACAGTGTAGTGGCAATGGTGTGGTTTGTCCCTGCACATCCTGCAATATCCATCCATGTTACTGGATGCAACACCTGCTCTGACTTACGGTGACTCTATCATATGGTTTCCTTCACAAGATTTACTGAGTGGAGGTTGCCCTCCTTCAAAGCTGTTCTGACTTTGTCCAAAGCTGAGCAAGTGTGACATCAGTTTCCCTTCTATTTCTATAGCTGAGCAGGAATTTGAACCCTGCTTTCCCAGATCCAACACTCAGACTACTACACCACACTGGCTGTCATTTACAGGTGTTCAAGTAAATCGAAGTTAAGTTTCAGCAGCAAATCTAGATAAAGGCATTAATCAGTTGCTAAAATTCTAGTGCATAGTGTTGAGCTCTGGAGAAAGTGTCCCGATTCCTTAGAGAACAGCAGTGAATAGACATTAAGCCTGCACACTACACGTGCACAAAACTGGAAATGTCTTAATATGGGCAATATGTTGCAGACCAGAGATCAGGGACTGCCAGCAAGACATTCTGTGTGGCCTCCCACCTTGTAGGGGGAATGCAGGGGCACCTCCCAAGGCCCTTTAAATGTTGTCACCGTTTCCATAGCAAGTACATAAGAGGGAGATAATAATGGCAGAGTCAATTTAGGACAAGGCCATGTATTTGAATGGCATGCAGCACACTCAGTGTACTCCCATTCCTTATTGGAAAGAGCTGCTCATCATCACTCTGGTGCTGGGGTGGAGGGAGTTAGGAATTTAACTCGAGCTTGATCCACAAAGAGAACAAAATGCAGCAGACATAATAGCAAGCATTATGAGTGAAAAACGAAGGAAGCACAGAAAAGCAGCAGAGGATCTTAGAAAAGCAATTGGGGAACCTCTACCCTCCAGATGTTCTGGACTGCAACTCCTACAGTCTCTGACTATTGGTTATAGTGTCTGAGGCATCTCAGAGTTGCAGTTGAAGACATCTGGAGGCACAAAGGCAGAGTTTGAAAGCAACTCATTACAAGCAATGTTATTACTTGTTAACTAGTTGCCGAAGGAACCAAGAAAGGTGAAATGGAGTTACATTTCAGATGTAGCACAATGCATAGGAACAAAGCTATTTTATTGCTGCTACCAAGCACCATGTCCTAGTTACTTTCAAAAGTTATTTTAAGGAGCGTTTTAAGGCATTTTAGAGGCAGCATGACATGAATTTTCCACGTTCTATGCATATCTTTATTAATCCTATGTTTCTGGAAAATTAACAAGAAGTAACAATGTAATGTATGCAACAATGCAGTGGGTGACTTCCCAACATTATAATGAGTAACAAGAATGAATTACTTTTCAAAAGTAACTTCCTAACCTCTAGCCAAAGGTGCCACACCCATCTTAGCAAGCAGGAAAGCCACCAGTGCTATCCCTTCCCACTGCCACCCATAGCAGACCTTTTAACATCTGCACAACAGAGAGACATTTAGGAAGCCAAGCTGTCCTCACCATTTTGCCTCCATCCTGGAAAAAGGCTTAGCTGTTCATGTTTTGTCTGTCATGCAGCTGTTAAAAAGACACAGAAGCACTGCCAAAGAAAGAAAGAAAGAAAGTGGCAACCCCTAGTGGTGGGTGCACGCAGGGCTAACAGTTATACTGCCCTGAAACTGAAGCTAAGGGGAATGTCTGTGCAACAAACATAGAAATCCCAGTTTCTGACAGCATCTGATTCCAAAGCTTCCTTTGGGGCTATTGGCCGTGACAACTGAAAACAGAATCTCCATATTCAGAAGCAGTGACAGAGCAGCAGCAGCAGCAGCATGTCTCTACTTACCAGTCGGTGGTGTCTAAAGGTCAGGGAATGACCAGCAGGCCTTGCTTCTGAGTATTCCAAAAGAAGCTAACTAGTGTCAGAGAAAGGGTTCTACATCAGGCAGAGCATTCACCTAGATAATATTTTAGTTCTTCCACGTGCATCCCCTGAGATATTTCATTAATGAAAACAAGGCCATATGCAACCAAGCAACATCAGACAAATGTTCATTAATGAGAAGGAACACACAAGCTAGGAGATACTGCCACAGTTTGCTTTTGCTTGAACCTACTGGGAAGGGCAAGACTTTGTCCCCTGCCTTTCCTGTCCCCCACTGAGGTGACTGGGTTCAAACTACTTCTGCACTTTAAACTCAGACCATTTCTGCCCTACACTGTTATAGTGCTGTTATTCCACTTCCAACATCCTATGGAATCCTGGGATCTGCAGTTTAGGGAGGGCCAATTAAAATTCTCAGCCAGAGAGCTCTTTGGCCTCAGTAAACTGCAAACCCCAGCATTCCACAGGATGTTGAAAGTGGAATAATAGCACTATAGCAGTGTAGCGTGGAAAGGCTTTCAGTTTGCAGCTACTGAAATAAGCTGAAGGCAACGGGAGGAAGTGGGAGGAAGAGAGAGAAACTGGTATGTTTTAAAAGCAGCTGAAAAAAATTCCTGCCAAATTGGGACAATTGGAGGCTATATGTGTGTCAATCACTTACATCAGTGTCAGTACTGAAAATCTTAACCTAGACTGACCACTTCAAAAAAATACATTATTAATGGACAATTACTGAATTAATCATACAGTCACTATTCACTGTGATTCTTCCAACAAATCCCTTTCCCACCCTGTTTATAGGATGATGCAACCACCGCTTAGCTTCTCTCCATTTGGCAGCCTGCTCTGTTGTCTTCAGCTCCAGAGTCCAGAAATGTTTTGTACCTTCACTGGAGTTGATCAACTTTTACATCTCCATCTCAGAAAGGTTTACAGTTAGGTGGTGCTTTGCAGTACTTTAGAAAAACAGGGAAAAACACTAATGTTTGCTTTTCACCCTCTTAGGTTACAAAGATTGTTTTAATTTCATTTAATTTTACTTAGCTGCCCTAAGATACAAAGGACCAAAGCATGCCATGTAAAATGATGATATGCTGCTCAATGGTGCCCTGTGAGACAGCAAACGATTCTGGAATGCACTTGTGCAAAGCTGCAGGAGAAATAAAACTACTTTCTATTGTTTTTGAGCCAGTGTGATCTACTTGTTTCAGTGCTGTACTAAGGCTCTGGAAGACCAGAGTTCAGATCCCCTCTCAGTCATGGAAACCTCCTGAGGGACCTTGGGCAAATCACACTTTCTCAGGCTAAGAGGAAGCCAATGACAAACTCCTTCCGAACAAATCTTTCCAATAAAACCCTATTTGAAAGCATATACTAAACAAAACCAGTTTGTGTTTTAATTTTTTTTTAATATCATCAATAGTTTAATCCCATTTTAATGGTGATCTTTTCCATGTTTTTAACCATACTGTGCTAATTTCAATTTGTAAATCTCCTTGAATTCCAGTTTTGGGGAAAAGGCAGGATATAAATAAAGATAATGCTGCTGCTGCTGCTGCTGCTGCTGCTCATCATCATCATCATCTGTATACACTTACTTAGGAAATCATGGCAGCATTTAAAGGGCCTTGGGAGGTGTCCCTGTGTTCCACTTACATGGTGAGGGCACAGGCTGAATCTTTTACTGGCAACAATGAAGGAGGAGGAGGAGGAGGAGAATGTTCGCGTACAAGAGGAGCCACTCTCAGTGGTAGAACACGTGTTTGCATGCAGAAGGCATGGGATGGAAAGCATATTTGAAAATATTCCAAAAAATGGTCAAAAAACATGGTTTTCTTTCAGTGTCGAGAAACTCTGACAAGAAAAATCCTAGACTGATGAGAATCTTTGCAGTTTGGGACTTATTTTGTGCAAAATTTGTTTTGTGCAGAAAGTTTTCTGTGTAGGAATTAATATTTCTGCACTAAAATATTATTTTCCATGCAGAAAAATCCTGTTTTCTGCATAGAAAATACTGTTTTCTGCACAAAACAACCCTATGTGAATTATGAGCAGAATAAGTCACAAATTGCGAATAGCCTTCAAAGTCTGTGTGGTTTTCAAAGAATTTCTGAGAGTGGGGAGAAAATTGCTGAAATTCCTTGTTGCTACCCTCAAAAGAAACTTCACAAAGAATTACATCCCTGCTCCAGATTCAGCCCTCAGCATTTCCAAACTGAGTAGGCCAGGTAGCACCTGATAGGAAAGACTTCTGATGTGAGACCGAAGAGAGCTGTGCTGCCGCCACTGCCCAGCCAGAGCAGATAGCACTGGGCTGAGATCAGGGTTGGGGAACCTTGTGGCCTTCCAGATGTTATTGGACTGTAATTCCCAGCAGACCTAGTGTCAGGTAGCCCTCCATATTTTCGTTGTGGGATATGTAATGGGAGTTAAGTAGTAGCTTGCTTGTAACAAGGTATGGGAACCAGAGACCGTTAGATAAACAAAAAGCTAAGAGTGCACCGATAAGCACAGCCAGGCTGCACCAGGACTTCAAGGTCTCTTGCGGGCGGGAAGATGAACTCTTTGTCTTTTATGTTTTGTATTTTGCTAATTGCTTCCAGTTCACTCACTGAAGTCCTGCATGATGTATCACACTCCTAATAAATAGTGTTTATGCACTGTTCTATTTGTGTGTATGAATTCAGTTCATGACACCTAACCAGGAGGATGATGGGAGGTACAATCCAACAAAATCTGAAAGGCCTCATGGGTAAGAAATCTGGCCAATTCTAAAGTATTTCCTTTTCTTACACCAGGGGCCACATGGAAGGCCAGGATTTCCCACTTCTGGTTTATGTAGTCTAGCCAATCTTGCCAAAAGGTTAAGTCCAATTCAAGCCTACACAGAGGAGGCATATTAACATATGCAGAATTTCAATTAGCTGTTGCAGCAGGTCCACTTCATTTCCCTGGGCCTCCTGTAGGTAAGAGGACATAACCCTACTGGATTTAGCCCTACTTCTCAGCAGTCTTCTGCTGTTTGTTTCTGGGGAAGCTGGTGCTAAAGCGTGTTGGAGCAGCAGCTTGCCCTTGTGTCCCTGAAGTGGGGAGTCTACCATTGCTGCTCCTGCTGCTGTTGCACAGATGCTCTTCCATGCCCATCAGACAGTGAAAGCTTGAAAATAAGGGAGTGCACAATTTCCAATCAGTCCAAGAGAGGAAGTGCTGCAGCAGCCCGAACAAAGGCAGCTTTGTACACTTGGAGAACAAGCAGGGAAAACACAACACAGCATTAAAAATTACATGCTAGGCTGGCAGGATCGTTCAGAGAGGGATCAGCCGAACCAGACAGCCTTTCCCTGGGGCTCCAGCTAGAAATTCCAGGGCTGCAGTTTCAGAGCAGAGCTAAGTTATAAGACATTTGAGTTCCAGCTATTCTAAGAAAAGCCTTGTAGATTCTGGAGCAAACACTGTGGCTTCATCTTTCCCAGCTCCAGTGTTCTAATATATTCCATGTTTGCGAGCCTAAAAATTCTGGTTGCCATTAACCTTCTGCTGGCATCACTTAGGAAGGAATGGTCAGCTTGCAAAAGACGCTGGCTTAAAACACACACACACACACACACAAACACACACACACACACACACACAAAGACTCCAAGGGCCCTTCCTATAGACAGGTTACCTTTTGGACTATTTTCTTTGTTCAGAAAGTTCCCTGCCACCTCACAAGAGGCATCATTAGGTGGTGCTGTTGTGAAACTTGCTTTCTAAGGCCGAAACCACGCAAGATGTAGATCATAAGAATAAACATTTTTAATTATTATTTCAATGCATAATCCACCTTTCCACACACAGCACCCAAGCAAGAGAACAACCACTCACCCCATTAGCCACTTTGTCCTCTTTTATGTTAAAGAAGCCAGTTATGGCCAGTGCTTCTCAGGCTGTATGATGGAAGAGATTGGCTTTTTTTTTTTCCTAACATCTCAGCGGCTCTTACTGCATTTATGCTCATTAGCTACAATTGTAGTTTTTAATTTCCTGGAAGTTTTTTCCCAAGAACTATCCAGTGATGGTTGTTGTGGGTTTTCAGGTTTTGAGGCCGTGTTCTATTAGTATTTTCTCCTGATGTTTTGCCTGCGTCTGTGGCTGGCATCTCCAGAGGATATCCTCTGAAGGTGTCAGCCACAGATGCAGGCTAAATGTCAGGAGAAAATACTAATAGAACACAGCCTCAAAACCTGGAAAACCCACAACAACCTATGGATTCCAGCCGTGAAAGTCTTTGACTTTATATCCAGTGATGGCCTGTAGACCAGCACTGGTCCATGGACCACCACTTTGAGACCCCAATATTGAATGAGAGGCAAGGATAGATGCTTGTGTGTCCATATTGGTCCATCTTAATCCGTTCCTCTCTATTAGTTTTCCACTCTCAGATTGCTTGTCCTAGCTGCTTACTCCGATGTGACTATCCTTGTCCTAACAGGGCTGTGTTATTTAGAAGCAGGAAAACGAAACAATTGTGACATCCCTCCACTTCCTGCTGGGCCAACAGTGGAGACAACAACTTCCTAGGTTGTTTTAGCCAATGAAAGACAGAGAGATTGACATACCCTCAATACCACCTTAACTGACCACATCTCAGACAGAATGTAGGCTTTTGACTCTAACTTTGTCACCATTCTGTCTGAGATGTGGTCAGTTAAGGTGGTATTGAGGGATTTCAGTGAAGGCAGAAGCCACTCTCCTCATTGGCCATGTTAGTCTAGGGACAAAGAGCAATGAAAGATAGGTAGTATAATTTCAACTCCCAAGAGTAACTACTCTTGAGATCCAGCTGTCGCTGTCCAATGCAAAGCTCATTGCTCCTTTCCTAGGCAAAGAATACTGAATTTCTCAAGGAGTCTTTCCATTGTCACATCTGAAAAAACTTTTAGGCACTGTATAGCTAAAGCCAGCCAAATTACACCAATGAACATGGCAACCAACAATCCCACAAAGCCGTATCCCCACCACTGGGAATGAAAATATAAAACAGTAACATGCCCAACATTATCCAAGAAATTTCATAGCAATTTAAGGCTTTCTCACTGTAAGTTCAAAACTGAGTACACCATGTTGTCAGAACATACATGCTAATGTTATAAAGGATGGCAGAAAACAACCATTTCCCTCCATACATCCCTAACCATCATTGATAGTGAGGATGGGGAACATGTGTCCCTTTGAGTGTTGTTGGGCTACATGTCCCATCATCCCTCACAATGGCTATGCTAGTGAGAGCTAGTGGCAACTGCAGTTCAACAACATCTGAAGGACTACATGTTCCCAGATGTCCTACCCCTGCTCAGACTGATTAGTTGATTAGGTTTTGTTCTTGAAAACTAAGCTTAACGCATATCATAAATTCCTCCCGCAGAGATTACTCAGCCCCAGAATAAATGAATAATACCTATTCCTGGCATGGTGTTGTGGTTTCAGCACTGGGCTATGTCTCTTGAGACCAGGGTACAAATCCCCACTCAGCAATGGAAACCCACTGAGCAGGTCATACTCTCTCATCCTCAGAGGAAGCCAAAGGCAAATTCCCTCTGAAAAAGTTTTGCCAAAAAAACCCTGTGATTGGTTCACCTTAGGGTCACAATAAGTCAGAAGCAACTTGAAGGCATACAACAACAACAATAACAACAACAACAACAACAGATAGGAACATATCTGAAAATAAAAGCCAGATATCTCTTGCTCTGCAAAGAAGCTCCTGGTTGATTCTCATCTGCCATCTTCTTAGAATAACTTGACTTTAGAGGTAGAACACAATGCCACCTGCTTTCTATAACCAACAGGTTGCTCTCTGGCATAGATACACTGTGGAATCAAAGCAGGACTATGACTTGGTCTGGGTATCACAATTAGCCATAGTTTTAAGACTACCCTAGCTTATTGCTCCAGCTGCAAGTAGGAGTGGCTAAACCAGGGATAGATGATCTTGGAGTCTCATGTGGCCTCAATGCTGTTTTTCTGCTCCTCAACCCCTCCACCCTCCCGATATCACCCTTTTTTTTCTGTCCAAAAATAAAAAGAGGTAAATTGCATGGACTAGAAGCCTCCAGGAGTAGCAGTTTGGAGCGGTTTCTTGAACTGTTCAGTGTTAAAACCTCTATTTTTTTTCTAAATTAATTTATACAACACTAGAGGGTCCTAGGACAGAAAATGTGCTCCCAAGCCCATTGGAGACAATCCATGGGCCATATGTCTGTGGTTTTATATCATGACATCTATTCATAGCAGGGCCCAGCACTCTGGTTTATCTTTGCCCTGGCAAGCCCAAGCAACAAAAGTAAAACAAACCATGGGTTATTTCTTTGGCTTGCCACCAGGCAGACAAGGGACAAGGAACTGGGTCAAGACTTCCCAAATTTGGATGTCTGTGGTTCGTTTAGCCACTCTCACTGATTGACCAGCATGCTGGTTTGATCACAAGCCAGAATTCATTAGAATTCCAGACACAACCTGTATGTTGCAGAAGTGTGTGCACAAAAACCCTGATAGCCAGTTCTTGAAGAAAAGAGCAAGTTTAGGAAAGGGAAATTTGAAGCAGGGAAATAGCAGGAAGAGGGTGTGCTTAACCTACCTACCTTCCTTCCTTCCTGAAAAGTCTCCTTCCACCCCCCACCCCCCGCCAAAGGCCTTCCCTAATCACTTGTCCTACCATGGGCCACATGCCTCTTCCAGATGCATGCTTACTCCGCTCCAGGCTAGAGGTGTGGGCCTACCTGTAGTGTTAAATAAATGCCACTTGCTCTCTGTAATGTGTATTGCTGAAGAAGAGAGATGTGAAATCTGCAAGTCCTGACATGAGAAAGAGGAATTAAGCCCCAAAGGAATGACAGAATAAATAAAAATAAAAGGTTGCACCCTGTAAAATAATTTTACCGGGCAGCAGATTTGATCTCTTTGGCTCCTCAGCTATGAAAGCATGTTGCTGTCTTTGGCGCGTTGCTTGTTTTCACTATTTAATGAAACAATAATTCTGTTTTAAGCATTGGCAGCTGTCTTAGGTACTGAGGTTTTGTGTCAATGTGTTCCCCTCCATGGTAAAAACCAGATAAATAAATTCGGCAGCTTCTCCTTCCTGCCTAGACTCCCCACAAGAACCAAGGCTGTGGGTTTTGAGACTTGCCTCCTTCATTTTGCTCCCTGGTTTCATTTCATAGCTGCAACTCAACAGTCTATATCTCCCACTGAGAAAGGGCAGGGTTGCCTTTAAATCAGCTATTCCCTGGAACCCATAAAGACACAGCGTGAAGTTTTGTGGTAATCCATGAATGGGGCTGGTGAGAGGCTGGTGTGTGAAGTTCCCAGTGTTACTGTGTGGCTGCTGGAGCTATGAATCCAGCTTGGCTTGATAAGGTTATTGAAGCTTCCTGTTCTGGCTGACTACATCCAAATAGAACTTGCTTACATGAGCTCAAATCCTGACATGTGCTGAACGCTTCAGTGCCCTTTGAAATACTGCCCCAGCAAAGCTCAGTGTGCTTCTCCTGGGTCTGCAATTGGGGAGAAATCGTTTGGAACAAACAGGCCTTTCAGGAGTCTCTATTTAAGAACAGAATTTTACTTTTCGGTTCCTGTAACTGCTCTGATTTAAAAAGAAGGAAACCAATGGTTGGGGAGATATCTTGCTTTGACACCCTGAAGACTAGCCAGTTTATTTTAACATGACTAGAATCCACTTCCTTAGATACACTGATGGAAAAGTTGTCCCTTTTGAAAAGCCCAGTGAACTTCAACTGACTTTGAGAAGTAGGTTGCTTCTTTCAAAATGTCTGGAAATCTCAACCATCTGACTTGTCACTGCAGTTCAGTAATAACTGGTAACTTAGAAAATGTATACTATATTGTGGAAACACTTGTTACATGCAGGCCAAATAACTCTGGAACTTAAGCAAAATTAGCATCTCACGAACCTAGCTGTAAATGCTGAGTCTGCCAAACAAGAGACAGCATGGTATAGTGGTTTGAGCACTGGACTAGAACTCAGCACACCAGAGTTTGAATCCCCAATGAGCAGTGGAACCCCACTGTGTAGCCTTGTGAAAGTCACATTTTCTCTGTCTAAGAGGAAGGCAATGACAAACCCTCTCTGAATAAATCTTGCCCTGAAGAGTCTAGGATAGGGTTGACATAGAATGGAGTCAAATGATGACAACAGCCAAAATTATAAAGGGTCTGGAAGAACTCTCCTGAGAAGAAAAATTGCAGCATTTGGACTGTTTAGTTTACATAAAAGCTGTACAAAGTAAGGGGAGTATGAAATTTTGCAAATTACAAGCCACTGCCAGAGATAGCAAATTGAATTACTTACTACAGTGGTGACTTAATTGGATATAGCTGTTTTTCTATTATCACGAAAAGCTTCAACAGAGAACACTTTCCACAAAGAAAGTGGGGAAAAAATAGCTGCATGTATTTACTTTTATGCTGTGGAATTATTATTACTTTTTTTTTTTTACCCTGACTTATTTTTGTCAGAAGGTGGCAGCAAATTTATGGAGCTCCAAAACTGGCAGTAGCTTAACATGGGTCACTCACTCTGACAGCTTGAGGCACATGTGTAATGTGCAACTAAAACATCCTTAAGATTGCTGAAAATTAGAATTGGAGAACCATGTGTTGTGCAGTGCAACACCCATCAACTCAGCATAGTTAAAGGATAATCGGAACTGTAATCTAACACCCTACCTCACTACCTGAAGGAGCACCTCACCCATATTCATGCTGCTCACACACTGAGGCCATTTCCGCATTAGACTGTTATAGTGCTGTTATTCCAGTTTCAACATCCTCTGGAATCCTGGGGCTTGCAGTTTAGGGAGGGGCCACGTGGCCCCTCCCTAAACTGCAAACCCCAGGATTCCAGAGGATGTTGAAAATGGAATCATCGCGCTATAACAGTCTAGTGTGGAAATGGGCTGAGTCTCCTTTGTGTCCCACCAATGGAGGCAAAGCCTCATGCGAGGATAATGGGAGAGAGACTTCTCTGTTGTGACACCCTCGTTATGGAACCTTCCCCACTGGCACTGACATTGGCTTCATTTCAAAACCACATTAAAACTTGGCTTTTTCTTAAAATCTTTGGAGACTCATGGTTTTATATAGTTTGTACAGGCACATGGTGTTAACTGTCATTAACTACTGTTGTTCTTGTTGCCATTTCTTGTCTTTTCCCCCAATCTGGCTTACAAAAATGAAACCAGGTACAGCTAACAAACAAACAAAAAAAATCACATCACACAAAATTTAAAAATATATTCGGACTATCAATAGAATTGGAACCAGTTGAAAGTATGCCCATTAGAAAGGAAAACAGCAGATGGGCTCAAAATATTGGACACCCAGTTGAGTTGGATACATGGGTGAGGGCATGGAAAACAGATGTAAAATTTACACCAAGTTTAAATCTAAGGGAAAATGTTTATAAAATGTTACATAGATGGTATATGACACCTGAAAGGCTGAAAAAAATAACAAAAAATGGGAATGGAAAATGTTGGAAATGTGATGAAAAGGAGGGGTCCTTTTTTCATATGTGGTGGACCTGTAAAGTAGCAAGAAAATTTTGGAAGGAAATACATGATGAAATTCAAAGAATGTACAAGTTTAAATTTTGAATTGAAGCCAGAATTTTATTTGTTAAATATGTTAGGGCAATAAAGAGAAATAACGTCTCATCAGAAGACATTGTTATATGTGATAACTGCTGCAAGATTGACATATGCACAATATTGGAAAGAAAGAAACTATGTTGATATAAAAGAATGTTGGTAATGTAAGCCAACAATGGCCCTTTGCGCACAGGTTTTCTCTCGCGCAAGAGACCCGTGAGCCTCGCGGGAGTGGGAGCATTGCTTCGCATGACGCATTCCCACTTGCGCTGCGCTCACGAGGCTCAAGCAGCGCAAGCGCGTATTTTTTTATTTTCGGCTTGAAGCTGAAAATAAACCACCGCGGGGGGAGCGGCGGTGTTTCAGGAGAGGGTTCTCACGTGAGCCGCCCTCCCCCGTTGCGCAATCACCGGCGCTGCGAAAAGGGCCAATGTTATAGGTAAAGTATTAAGTTGTAATGTAACAATCTTAAATATAACAACGTAAGACTATTTTTTAAACAGAAACAATGTATGAATGGAATGTAAACACAGACTCAATTGGAAAGAAAGATGCTTGGAAGTAGGGAAGGGTTTTTCTTTATTTTTCACCTTAAATTTCAATAAAAATATATATTAAGAAAAAGAAAAAAGAAAAGAAAAGAAAAGAAAGGGAAACAGCAAAGAGAAAACCCAGCATATTAGGCAAGGCCCTCCTCCCCCTGAGCAATCAGTTTTCCAAGGCCTGCCAAAAGAGAAAAATCTTCACCTTCCTGTGGGAAGACAGCAAGAAGGGTACCAGTTTAACCTCTGTGGGAAGGGACCTCCAGAGCCTTACAGCAGCCAACAAGAAAGCCTTCTCCTGCATTCTTACTCAGCGTGTCTGTGCAGGTGGTTGGACAGAGAGAAAGGGACCCTTTTCTTTCATTTTGATTTATCTATTTATGTATTTATATCCTGCATTTCTTCCAAGATAGTATTCAAAAATATTTTTAAAAAATTCAGTTAAACCATTCATTTACAAAAGTTAAAACAGAACTAAACAACAATATTATTTTTAAAAAGCATGATTAAAAAAAGTTAAATGGGACAAAAGGAAGAGATAAGACCTAACTCACTGAAATAACAAAAGGTAAACAGAAAGGGTTTGACTATGAATATAAAATAAGAGTGTGTGAGTGTGTTTATGTGTCAAGATATATTACTCATAAAATAAATCACTACAATAACCAGCCATTTAGATCAACACTACACAGTTCAAACTATAAACATGGAAAGAGATGGGCAGGTATTTAAATCCTTAGGTGGAAATATCCTGGAACATAATGCTTAAGCATTAACAAACATAGGTGGAAAAGTAAGTAGTAATGGCAAAACACAGAGATGAATTCAAACATGTCTTCATATCTGTCATCACAAAAGAAATAGACTTTATATCTTACACATTTTTTGAACACTTGTTGGAGAGAGAAAATTTCTCCAGCCATTTTAAAAGCCATTTAATGTTATATCAATATAACTATTTACTATCTCTCAGAAAAATTCCCTTTGTTTCCACAGTGTATGAGCTCCAGTATTTCACATCTTCTTCCAGTTGTGTCAGTTCTCTCAAAGCGTGAGAAGTCAGTGGCGTGGATAATCCTGTATGATAACACGGTGGGTGCGCCACCCTTGGCATTGCCTATCACTTCCCCCACAGATCATAATAATAATCAAGATGTACGATGCCTTACTAGCCTGATGCTATTTTCTTTTTTTATTTAGAATAAAAATTTTATTTGCATAATCTGTCTGCTAAATCTTATCAGTGCTTTTGACTACTCAGAGTACAGTTCCTCCCAATAAAACAGAAGGGAAATGAGTGTTCAGTTTAGCTTACTTACTGTTCTACTTCCATCAGGAGAAAAGAAGTGAAAGGGCATGGGGAGTGAGTGTGTGAACAGAAGCTGAGAACTCCTAGTTAGATAAATCTCCCTCCTTCTTCTACATCCTCTTGTGCCCTGAGAAACAAAAAGGATGAGCTATTCCTCCTGATAGCTCCACTTCTGCTATTAAGAAATCAGGGGGGGCACATGAGCCCCGGGAGTTAATGTTTTTCGGGCATCCCAGCCGGTAGCCACGCCCCCACCTGCCCTGACCATGCCCCCACCCACTGCAGCCACGCCTTTGTGCACACTGGCCACACCCCTCATGCCACAGCCCCGCCCCCTCCCATCCGCCTTCCACATGCTCCAAGCTCCACCACTGTAAGAAATCTATTTCGCCTGTTTTTCCTTGAAAAAGTGGCTCGCATCCACTCTGAAGACAGTTATGGAAATGTGTGCAAGCATACTCAAACTCACAGAGCTGCTCAGCTTTCCTATTCTGCCTTCTAGAAGCCAAGCAGAGATCTCAAACCCTTCCTCAAAGGGGTAGTTCCCACAGAAGATTCCCTTGGCTGAAAGCAGGATCTCTCCTCCAGGAAACTAGAGAAGAGAAGTGGAGGGGGAGAGGCAACACAAAACCAAAGATGCTCACTTTTGCACCTCAGCAAGCAGTATGAGTCTGCCAGGATTTCAAAGAGTATGCATGCACATTTTATTCTGCATAAGCTTTTCTGGACTTTAGCCCACTTGTGACTAATTAATTAGGTTGCAGTGTACAAAAGTTATGCCAAATAAAACTTGTCAGTCTTTGAACTGTCACAATACTCAGTTTACTTAGAAGTTAATAACTACAAGAGGGTTGTGGGGGGGCATGTAAGCATTCCTCTGGCTGCCATTCTAAATCCAATGAAGAATAAAGCTTCATAGAAATCAGTGAATATTTACTCTGAAGAAAATGTACCATGGGATTAGGTTTGGAGTCAATTCAGATTGATGACTTTTTGACCTTCCTATTACTCATATTCTGCAGAAAAAAAGAGCCAGGGTAAGGTGTTTGCTTTTTTCTATATTCCTACCCACACACACTTTACATCTTTTAAAAATTTCCACCCTTGTCCTATCCCCACACTCCCTTTTTCTTTCCCTTGAAATGATTTCAAAAGAGTAAAGGATTCATCATGCCAGGTTTTTATTCTCTCTTCCCCTCTCTTATTCACCAATTTGAGACAGCTCAGGAATGTCTGTGAGGGAAGGTGGGGGGCAATGATGGGGGAGATGGAAAGAGTGAGCAAGCAAGCAAGCATGGGTTACAGTGGGAAAAAGCAGGATGAGGTGCTGCTGTCATTCTTCCCCTTGATGGCTCATGTGCCATGGGGTGCTGCACATGCATATATTCCTCCCCTAAAAGAAGTCAGCCAGAAAATGTGGCCAAAAATATGACTGAGGGAATGAGAAGAGGCAGGACTTTGCTAATGAGGCCAGAACATCACTGAGATGGGAGGAGCTCAAGAGCAGCATGAGTCCATGGTAAAGCAAAATATATGACCCAAAGAAGCAATTGCAAATGGAAGAAATTTAAATTGTTTACTGCTAAGGAAAATGTCCTGCTGATGATACATGAATGGATACTGGTTACATCAGATGTATGTGTGCATCATGTAAACAGAGAATTTAAATACAGAACATCAGGCACTGATAGAGTCACCTTCACCCCATTTGGATTTTGTCACTGGCCAAATATGTATGGCCTGCCTTCTGCCAAGATGCCTGTGTGATCGTCAACACTGCTTTGTGCATGTTCACTACAAATATTTTACATAAATTGAAGATTTAATGTAATTGTATCTTTTGCTTTTCATTTCCATCTCACATCATGCTTAATACCCACCACCACTACATAGACATGCATGTGGGTAAGCATAAGGTAACACTTCATGCATCTGATGAAGAAGGCTATAATCCACAAATGGTTCCGCCATAATAAACACACAATTCTTTTAAAGTTGTTCTAGGCTCTGCAGTGGTGCTGGTGATGGTGGTGGTGGTGGTATAGCAGGCCAGTTCCTACATCTCTGGAGAGCATAAATTCTCAGTTCAGTCATGCATTAGCGTGTGTGGTGCCATGGAACACATACAGGAAGGAACTGCAGAGTCTGTGATGCTGCGGGCACAGGCAAAGTTCTTTTATTGTAGCTGGGGCTTTGGATTGGCCTTTGTTCCTCCTGATATGCCAGATTTTCAAGGCTCAGTGTTGTTTCCTGTTCATATTAGTCTATGTTTCCAATGGGCAACTGCTAACTGTCTATTTGCTTTTGGCACTGACTAACATTCCTTTTTATACCACTTGCTTTTCTGTTACCAGCTGAAATGAGCTCATGCTGCTCATGTCTGGTATAAAATTTTCACTGTAGCATCTGAAAACAGTATTTCAAGATGACCACCAACTCAATATAGGACTGATAGCCACTAATGCAGGTGGTTTTAATGTTAGTGGCTGTACACCTCCATGCTTTGATATGGTCTAACTGGCAGAATATATTAATTGGCAGATATGTTTACCATATTTGTAGGCATATAAGAAATACTTATTTGCCTGAAAAAATAACATTTAAAAATGAGGTGCATCTTATATGCTGGCAAATATCAACCCCTTTCCTATGTGTTTTGCCACTGTGTGAGTTCTCAGCGCTCAGGCAAAATTCATAAGAAAGGGAGGGGGAGCATTAGGGGGCTAAAAGAGTGCTCCCGCAAGGCTTCCTCCACCCCTCTTCCCCCTCCATTTTGCCTTGGCACGAGTTCTCTGTGCTGGGGCAAGAGCCATTGGAAAGGGAGAAGGAGCTCGGGAAGAGGAAAGGAACCCTCATTCAAGGATTCCTGCACACCACTTTCCCTTCCATTTTGCATGGAAAGGGAAAGGAGGTAGCTCCAGAGAGGGGGGAAATAGTTCATGCAGCTTTCTTTTTGTCCCTCCAGAGCTCCTTCCTTTCACTTCCTCTGCAAAATGGAAAGGAAAGGGATGCAGGGGAAAGCTCCTAGGAGCTTTCTCCCTCCCCTCTGAGCTCTCCCTCCCTTCCCTTCCCCTGCAAAATGGAAAAGAAGCGGGGGGAGGTGAGGGAGGCCATGTTATTAAAAAAAAATCTAATTTCCCTCCCAAAAAATAACATTTAAAAATGGGGTGTGTCTTATACATTAGTGCTGCTTATACACTAGCAAATACAGTAATTGGCATAAAATATAAATCATACACACTCATGGAGGAAAGGCCATGTGGAAAGAGACACTGGCTGGAAGGAGGTCAGAAGTGACCTCAACATGGCCAAGTCATAATAATTAACGAAGAAAACCTGACATAATAGCTCTGAGCTAATGCTATCAGCTACCCAAACCTTCAAAAACAATAAGGTGCCCAGGTACAGAGGCAAGCACCCCTGCTTTGTGCATTTCCTACTGAAGCCTAGCCCAGCAACATCACTCAAACAAGACATTGAAACAATCAGTCTGTTCCAGATCCCTTTTCCAAACTCCCCCTCCCCAGTCCCTCAGTTACAGCGTGAATTATGAAATCTGGAAGACCTTAAGTCCTACTAGACTGAGATGTGGAGCACAATGTTCAAAGTAAACACAGAAATCCCCCACTCATCATCTAGCAATGCTAAACTAGTGTGGCTTTTTACTCCATGGCATTTGTTGAGAGGGTCAAGGGCAGGATTGCCACAAATCCTGAACAATGCATGCCTGCATGTAGAAGTGTGTGTGTACATGCAGAATATGGAAAAGTCACCTTTTTCTGACTACAACACCTGAATTTTCCAGCTATGCTGCATGGATATACTGCATGGGGATTCTGGAAGGTATAGTCCAAAAAGTCATTTCCCCATACTCCAGATAAATGGTGTGACTGAGTTTCACAATCTATCCCATTGGTTACTGCTGGCTGTTTGGTGTTCCACTTTTCCCTCTTGATCATTTATGGCTGTGTGTTTTCCAAAGAAAATGGCAGTGCCTAGTCCCCAACAGCATATTAAAGGACTGTTTGGTTTCCTTTTAGGGTTCACTTGCTGAAGGAAAATGTTTCTATTCACTGCGAGTGAGAACAACTGGTTTCACTGCATCAGAGCCTCACACCCTGAGTCACTTGGATACTATTAGCTTGCTCTCCGTGTTAAGAGTGAAAGGAAGGCACATTCCTTTACTGTTCTGAACTGCCAGTCCCAGAAATACTATCCAGTAAGACCAACCTTATCGTTCTTTCAGTTTGACACAAAGACCTTTATATTTTTCCTGGCTTTTTAATCTGCTGTACAATTTTTCTCCTAAATTATGTTAAAGTTATATTTAATTTTGCTTTTTATGTAAGTGATACCTTATTTCCATTTTAGTCCCACAGTAGAGTGTGCCAAATCAGCAGCAGCACCCCCTCTTCTCTGAGATTTGAGTGCCAAAACCTGAGGGCAGCGGAAGGGTCCTTGTGATGTCATAGATCTGGGACAAGCAAAGGTCGGGAGAGAAGTCAGAATGGCTTTTTGGTCAGCTGATCATATAAAGTGAAAGCAACAGGCCCAGAATTTGGATAAAACTCAAATGACCAGATAATATGGCAACCCTGATTCTAAGGGGAGGAGGTAGAAGAAACAAAAGCATTAAGCAGACAGTAAAATGAACCAGCCAGTGTAATGGTTTAAGCACTGGACTATGACTCTGAAGGTCCTGCCTTCATTTCCCAGTTAAATGCTACGACATTGGACTATGACTCTAGGGTTCAATTCCCTGTTCTGCCATGGAAACCCACTGAGCACATTATACACTCTCAGACCCAGAAAACCCCCTGATAGTTTCGTTTTAGGGTCACCATAAGTCAGAAATTACTTGAAGGCACACAGCAATAAACAAAATGTACCTATAAGGTACATCAGTTGCTGCTATTTCTTACAGGACTAGCATCTCATGTGACCTTACCTACAGCACACAGGTCAGGAGCTTTTAAAAGCCTGTGCCACTGCTGAGGTTTATGGAAATTTCTCTGCTAGTCCTAACTTGTTACTGTCAGGGTAGATACATGAGTCACAACACTGGCATTCTATTCCATACCTTGCTGTAATTGGCATGATGGACACAAATGCCTGCACTCAGCATTTCTCTGCCATTCCCCTCCTCTTGCTCCTGGCTTTTTACTGCATTGATGTTTCACAAGCACAGCACACATACAATGGGTATGGACTTGAAAGCAACCACATACGCAAAACAAAAAGCAAAAAAGAAAAAACCCTACTGCATTGTAAGTCACCGTGATATCTATCTCTCTGCTTGAAGACTCAGAGAAGCATGGCAATTCTATGGGACTTCAGCTGGCACCCTGAGACTGGCATCCCCAGAAAATATCACCAGGCAACCAATGCTGACAGGCAAAGTAAAGTAGGCAGGTGCTGAGAGGACAGAGCTGTGTATGGCCATGAAGCTTGTTCCAGAAACCCTAAGCTATCCTCTCAGTCAGGTGTGCTGGAAGCAGTGCTAACACAATGTTTTAACTGCTATTCTGACCAGATTTTGTATAGGGGATAGGAGAAGTACCATCTTATCCTTTGTCTTAGGCTGCAATATGTCCTGAGAGAACTTTGGGTCTCTGTGATTTACTATGTCATTCTGTGAGTTGTTTGCTATTGGGTGACTAATAAGTTGGTAACATTTATGTATAGATCAGTGGTTCTCAACCTGTGGGTCCCCAGATGTTCATGGACTTCAGCTCCCAGAAGCCCCAGCCACTATGGTCAATGCTCAGGGCTTCTGGGAGCTGAAGTCCAAAAACATCTGGGGACCCACAGGTTGAGAACCACTGGTATAGATTAATAATAATAATAATTTTTAGAAAGGGGGCAACCCTGGTAGCACCTTTAAGGAATTCAGTCCAAAATGTAATCTTCTATTCCAAGGTCAAGTTCTGAATATTAAAAAGGAAGGATCCAGGGTTCTGCAAGGTCAAAGCCACCCAGCCTGTGACTGGGGAAAGCATGGTGAGCAGTCTTGATGCATGATGCCTCTCTTCAGCTTTAGTGACCTTTACAGCACACTTTAACCAGCTCTTGGAAAAATTACTTTTATTTTTTTTCTGAGGGATGATGACACTCCAGATTCTACAGCCAGTGTGGCTGGAGGGAGTTCTGGGAACTGTAATCCAAATACTTAACTTTGTCAAGCTCTGAAATGCAAAATTATATAATTATATACATATATTATATCACAAATTGGAGAAGGGATGCAATCAGTAAGCAGCACATTGGTTGAAGCCAGAGGTCTAATCGGAACTTCCTTGCCTGAGAATCTAAGGCAGGCTTAAAGGATCAGCAGGTAGATTTGTAAGTAGAGTAGGCTGGGGGCCAGCATGGTATAGTGCTTCCTATAACTCTGGAGATCAGAGTTTGAATCCTCACTCAGCTGTCACAAGGGAAGAGGGGACAGCCTTGTTCTCTGCTGTCCCACATGATAAGACTAGGTCTAGCGGTTTGAGGTTACAGAAGAGTACATTTTGATTGTGCTTTAGAAGGGACTTCTTGACAGTAAGAGTAGTTTGAGAATTGAACCAATTCCCTAGAGAAGTGTCCAAGTCTCCTTCTCTGGATATCTTCAGAAAAGGTCTGGACAGCTACCTGCTGGGGATGCTTTAGCTGGAGATCCTGCGCAGAGCAGGGGTTGGACTTGATAAGGTGTTACCCCAAAACGTAGGTGCCACAAGGGCCACCCTGCAATGCCAAATATTTCCTTGAAAAAGTGGGGAATTAATTAGCTCAAAATCAGGAAGTTGTGAGAGGGGGGCAACTTAGCGAGATCTTTTCTACCAGTGTTTATGGGCACATGCAGGAAAAGAACCAGCCAAAGATTCATGAGTAAGCAAAAAAATATGTTTTACTGAGGGGAATTCACTCATGTATGCACACAAGATACACAGAATCACTCATTCACACAAGAGCTAACTGAAAGAGAAAGGGAGGAAAAATCACAGAGAGGCTGAGGGGTTTGGGGGATTTATAATTACCAGTCCAGAAGAGTAGTGAAGAGCAGAAATGTATTTTGGCTTAGGTAGGACCTAAGGACAGTTCTCATTAAGGAGCCAGATGGACAGAGTGATGGGTAGACCTTTGAGATATTGCACAGGGCATCCTGAAATCAGGAGTATTTGTACCCTGAAAATGGCTTGTGGCTGTGAAGGTTCCAGATGTAAGACAAAGGGAACCTGTTGTGGAGAATGAGTTTTTCGCCTGTTGATGGGCTTAGTGCTTTGATTGACAAAGACATGATGGGTGTTGTCTATTGTGTCTATACTGTCTATTGTGGGTGCTGTGAGGAAAGAGGAAAGAATCCAGGTGTACAAAGGATGGATATCTGTCAATCAGTGTCCTGGTGGGCTCCTCACAGTTGGATTTCCTGGAAAATCCCAGCTTCTGTTTAAGCCTATTATCCACAGGAATGGTGTGTATTTGCCTGACAAATGACTCAGTCTTACCTGGAGGAAGTTTTGAGTTGACCTATGCTTCTCACATTTACAGTCAAATTCTTTCCCTTGCTCAGTTTGACCTCTCCGTCACCTCTCAGGCTTGAATTTGATATCAGAGCCAATAAAATGTGTTGCCAGTTACACATGATGCCAATTAGCTATGGTGCCCATCCAAACCATACTGATATTGGGGACCCCCAAAGCGGGGCCTTATAAAGGTCCCTTCCAACTCTTATGATTCTATGATTTTCTGCAGGAGAGTCCCAGTGCCTTCAGAGAAACTACACTGCTACAGCTCACTAAGCAGAGAGGCTTTAGTCTCAGAAGTTTTAATTGCTTTGCTGAGCCACCCAAGTTCTGCCATCCAAGCTCTTGCTGTGTTTGTAGTAGCCTGGGCAATGTAGACTAAGCGGGAAATCACTTGACTTACTTGGCCTCCACAGAAAGGCAGAGAGCCAACTGCCTCGGGGCCCTTCAAAGCAAGAAGAAACTGACGTCAGAGCTGGCAGCCTGCGTACGTAGCTTATCCATCAGATGGCAAACCAAGCCAACATCTGTTTCCAATGTCTTTCTGGGAAGGACTCCAGGCTTTTAACAATATACAACAGCTTGATGGATCA
The DNA here is from genome assembly GCA_948472985.1 of Iguana delicatissima. Classification (NCBI taxonomy): domain Eukaryota; kingdom Metazoa; phylum Chordata; class Lepidosauria; order Squamata; family Iguanidae; genus Iguana; species Iguana delicatissima. The sequence goes on from CAOKZL010003036.1 coordinate 107,581, forward strand.
GCCTTAGCCCAGGATGTCTCGCGTTCATCTTCCAAAGTGCTCAGTGGCAACAGTTCCCACTGACTCCACGAGACCCCTCCTGCAAGCAGCAGACATCCTGCCTAGCCCTGCCCTCTCTCTGGAGGGAGCCTCCCACAACAAGGGCCATAAAATGAGGCCACTCTTTAGCAAAAGCTAATGGTTGTGTTGGCTTTGAAGAGCATTCCCCTCCCTGAGGCAGGGGCAGCCTGTCTGCAGCCCACAGCTGCACCTACGCCCAAGAGCCTCAGACATTGTTATGGTCACCACCCACCTGGGTGGCATCCAGCACACCTGGCACCTGTGAAGACTGAACTAGACCTCAGTGTTCCGATGCTACTGCTGCTGGACACTCAAACTGGTACCAGAGGGTAGAAAGTCTGGAGGCAAGGGAGGGAAAAGGGCTTCAAATTTCCCAGCCATCTGCTCTTGAGCTGAAAAGAAGCCACAGGCTTCATCTTGCAAGAAGCAGAGCCACCCAGAGCATTTTTGTATGAGTAGAAACTCCCATAGCATACAGTGGAACTCCTCCAAGTAGTTCTTTCTTTCTAAGAAATAGAAGAGGGCTGGAATCACAGAATCATGCAGGACTGCCAAGACCGTTTTGTACTACCCCCTTCCAAGGACCATTTCGTCCTACTCTGTTCCATGCAGGACTATACAACTAAAGCACTCCTGAAACAGGGCCATCCAAGCTCTGTTTAAAAACCTCCAAAGAAGGAGAGCCTTCCATGTTTCAAGGTGATCTGTTCCACTGTTGAACAGCTCTTACAGTTAAGAGATTCTTATTAATGTTTAGGAGGAATCTCTTTCCATGTGCTTTGAATCCACATATCCCCTTTTGGCACAAATGCAATGGGTTGCCAACTCCAGCTTCAGATAAAAGACACATGCTTTTCTAGAGTCTGTTCCCTTGATTCAGATTTATGTGAAAGCAACTGTCAGAAATGAGCCATTAGCCAGAGTTAACTAAGGCGTTAATGCTCAATAATGCACAAAAACAAAGTAGAGCCAGGAACACCGTGTTGCTAGGCTAAGGCCCCAGACCAAATAGGAAGCTTTTTATAGTTTATAGTCCTTCCTGTCCTGGAGGATCCTTTGGCCAGCCTAGGCAGATGAGACCAGCTGAGACTCTGAGAACAGTTCACCACCAGGAACATGTTCTGAACTAGAACTCTGATAACTCATCACGTGGGACAGCTGCACACAGATTTCCACTTCTAGCTCTGGCACCTCCTGATGTTTTCCAACTCTATTTATACAAAACAGAAGAGATGGAGGGATAGGCCATACTATTCAATACTGAGAACAACATCCTTCCTGAAGAATACATGAAGCAGGATAATTACTCTCTTTCATACTACACAATTATAGCATTATGATTCTACTTTAACCACTATGGCTGCAATCTTTGGAACTGCTGAGTTTATGAGCCAGAGCTGAGCACTCTAAGTATCCCCAACTAAACAGCAAACTCCAGGTGCCACAGGATGAAACTATGGCACTTCAAGTGGAACCATAGTGCTATAACAGTGTCATGTGCAAGACAGCTTGGTCACACGGAAAAGCATTTGTAGCATCTGCAACCCCCCAGAGCCCAAGTTAAGGCTTTGGAAGCAGCAAAAGGTACAAGGCAGATTGTATGGGGTGGAAGGGTGGGGAAAGTTTAACTTAAAAGGGGCTGTGAGAAGAGAAGAGGGGGATGTAACAACATATGTATCACAGTTTGTAAGGAATTTAAGATGGCAGCTCTCCAAAAAAGGCTGAGAACAACAGTGGATGCAAGTCATACTTTCTGAAGATACTTGGATTGGGTATCCCTCATGGTGAACAGCATGGCTTCATAAGAGATTTTGGACTTAGCTTTCCTGGGGCAATAAATCAATCTAGAGATTGGAGAAGGGCTGAGCATGAAACAGTTACACAAGGACACAAGGATGCTGGAACAGGAAAGTCTAATCCCCCAAAAAACTCACCAAGGGACTGAGATCTATCCTCACTGACCTCCCTTAGCCAAAACTCATTGTTGTGGTTTTAAAGAATATGACTGTAATCAGGGCTAACTGCATTTAACTGCTTTTTATAATCATAATTAAGTATATATTTATTAGCACTCCAGAATGTTTTGTATTTCTTTTACTTTTCACATCTCCGTCCTCAACCCTCCCAGGTTGTCTGTATGCCTATCCCTGCAGAGGCTTCACTTCATGCATTTGATGAGTGGACTGTATCCACAGAAGTTTCTGCTAGAAATTTCTTCTTTCCTGTCAGTCCCAAAGATCCTAATGGATTCTGTATTCTGTGCTCATCATGTTGTTTGAAAACAGCCAACATAGCTGCTGCTCTCTCTGGTTTGTTTGCCTTCTAAAAAATAGGGAAATACACCAAAGAACACAAAAACACAGATCTTTCTCTGCTTTGCTGGGTGATAAACAAAAAAGGGACAAGAAAGTCCCGGTGTTTGAACAACATGCTAAGTGAACTACAAAGTAAAGCTGCATGATTTGTTCAGCTGTTCCCACTGCAGATGAAAGCTACCAGGCCAACATACACCAACATGCTGCTTTGTTCCTGTACTTGCCCGGCTTATTCTGTCATGACACCCAGGCCTCAGTGTACTCTCGTGAGGTTTGAAGGCTATTCAGCAATGGGGAATGCACAACATGTCAAGGAATTTGTTCCACTGCCCAGTGAATGTTACTATGAGAAAATTTATTTCCTCCTTTATGTTTCAGAGCCCAGATGGAAATTTGTCCTGTGTTTTATGGCTGGAGACCACCTCAGAGAGTTTATTTCCACCTACCCACCCCCTCCAAGTAACAATCTGTTCTGTGAACCAAATACCTAGGTTTAATTATTCAAGCCCTGAGTTATGTTGGTTGGTCAGTCAGTTAGACAATATGTCACACAGCATTATTTAAGTTGTGTGGAAGAGATATTTGGATAAACTAGAATATAGAATGCTTGAGGGGCAGGAGATGGAGCTGTAAAGGAGGCAACTGGATTTCATCTACTCACTCTGAGATTCACAGGTGATGAATACCCAGTGCAGAGCTAGATCCATGTGTGAAGAGGCCCATGGCAGTGCTGCCCTGCTGCCCCCATCCCTATGAGCTTATAGAGTGAAGGGCACATCAAGCCACAGAGAAGATTGGCACACAACCCAATACTCCAAAGACAGCATTCATCTGATTATTATGGAGCAGGTCCAGAGGAGGGCAATCAAAATGGTGAGGGGCCTGGAAGCCATGCCCTATGAGGACAGACTTCGAGAGCTGGGTATGTTTAGTCTGCAGAAGAGAAGGCTGAGAGGGGACATGATAGCCATATTTAAATATTTGAAGGGATGTCATGTTGAGGAGGGAGTGGGCTTGTTTTCTCCTGCTCTTGAGACCAGGACAAGGAGCAATGGATACAAGCTGCAGGAGGGGAGATTCCACCTGAACCTCAGGAAGAATTTCCTGACGGTCAGGGCTGTCCGGCAGTGGAATATGCTGCCATGGAGTGTGGTGGAGTCTCCTTCCTTGGAGGTTTTTAAGTGGAGGCTGGATGGCCACTTGTCAGGAGTGCTTTGAGGGTTTTCCTGCATGGCAGGGAGTTGGACTGGATGGCCCGTGTCGTCTCTTCCAACTCTACATTTCTATGATTCTATGTTAGTTTTCTCATTGGTGAACTCTTTCATAGTACCCAGTTATAACACTATGGCCCTTTCTGCATGGCATTTGCCATGCGAAAGGGTGCCTGGAGCATCACGGCATCGTGAGGAGCGATCTGCATGACGCACTCACAATCTCATGATGCTCCAGGGGACCGCAGGCACCGATCGCGCACCTTTTCATTCTCGGCTGGAAGCTGAAAATGGTGTGCAATTGTGCATTGCTCCCAGGCCCCGCACGCTCTTACCTGGTGTGTGGAGCCTCCAGAGCCGCGCCAGCCGCGCTTCCTGCCCCAGCACAGCCTGGGAAATTCCCAGGCTGCGCTGTGGAAAGAAGAGACAGGGCTTACATGTGAGCAGGCAGCTTGTGCAGAGCTGATGCTGCAGGGATGCGAGAGCTTCTCACCGGAGGCTGCTCGCACAATCCCCGCACCCCAGCACCAGAAAAAGGTAAAGTGTGGAAAGGGCCTATGATTCCACTTTAACTACCATGGTTCCATCCTATGGAATTCTGAGATTGGGAGCTGAGGGTAGGGCCTTTAGAATTTTCAGCCAGAGACTTTCCTTGGTGCCTCTGACCAAACTACAAATCCCAGGATTCCACAGGATGCGGGCATGGCAGTTCAAATGGAACCATAGTGCTATAATTGCATAGTGAGAAAGGATCTCTTGAGGACCATGACTCTGTATTTTTTTTAAACAATTGTTAAAATATGAGGAACAAGTCCTCAGTTTAAAATTGCACAATTTTACTTTTAAATGGATTTAGTGATTTTATTGGCTTGCTAAGGCCTTTTAGTTATTCTGCTAATATCTGCTTTAGTACTCAATTAATTCTCCTGGGGGAGAGAGAAGAGGAGGCATTGAAGTCCAGCCCTTCCCAGTACACTCAGGCAAAAACAAACAGCTTCTTAGTCTCTCCTAGCTTTTGGGTTCTTCCTCCTTAATAACTTTTACTGTCTTGACTGCACGCTGATGTTGCTCAGCCACGTGTCTTCCATTTTTCATCTGTGAAATGTTGAAGGGCGTACCTTTGGCTTTCATTGCATCTGTGGATATTCATGCTAGAACATTCCAATTTGTACAAAGTGAGAAAACACAAACATATGTTTTTTGAAAAGTACATCAGGCTTCAACAGCCTTGAATGTCTCCCCTGATATTTCTTTTAAGCTCTGATTGTATGTAGAAGAGAAAGAAGGAGAGGAGCATTTTTTAACGCAGATGAGCAAGCGGGCCAATGTCTGGCAAACAAGCATTCTAGTGGAAGTGAAGTAAAACCTGTATGAAACTTCTTGAAGATGTCTTTTGCCTCAGGATATATTAGGAACAAGAATTTCCCAGTCTCTTTCTGGTCATGGCTCTCTTCTTTCTCCAATTATCAAGCCTTTCTGTCACTGTGAATCTATACCTTTGCTCCCATGGTCATCCTAACTTCTCTTAATTCCTTTTGGCTTAAAAGAAATGTGGCTACTATACAGTCCAAAGTATCCATCTCCTCACCCATTTTTTAATTTAGTGATATATCATCAAATGCATTTGACCCTATAAGAGTGTTCACTGTGCAAATTCAGCATGTAGAAAAAGAAACAGACACACTGTTTAAAAAAGAAGGCATTTTTCCCCTGTGTGGAAGACAAATACAAATAAGTTCCAGAGCAACACCCCAGCGTGAAATAAATTCAGTGTGGGTTGTTTCCATAGGGAGCAGAGGATGAGTTATGATTGAGTACATTATAAAGATATAAAAACAATTAACCCAAGGTAACACTCACCCTACCTTTTAGTGGATTCTTAAAAGACAATGCCATGGTTGTTTTCATCTGGGTTAACTGGTTGAAGATGTCCCTCTGAGAAGGCTGGAGGATATCCTTTAAGAAAATATCCATTTGTCTCCCTTAACAATGTACAGGTTGGTACACGAGAAATATGATATGATACACTTCGATCACTCATTCCAGTGGCTAGGTGCAGTTTGGCAAAAAGAGACACAAGTGCCTGCCAGTAAACAGTGTTGCTATAGAGCTGCTGTGCTGAAGCTGTACACAAAGGAAGAAGGGCACACTCTGCAGCTTGCACTCCTAACTGAACTGGCCATCTGAATCAAAGGGGACGTTGCCATTCACTTCCAAGATAATGAGGAGCTTTACTGCAGTGTATAGCATGGCTAACACAAGGCAGTGGGATATTCTGAGGCTCCTCTATGTAACAGTGGTGGCCAATGCCTGTTATGAAAATTTTATCCAAAATCCTTTGGTGGGTTTATCCCCGGGGATTCTTCTAGCGTATGGACTCTTACATTGCATAAGGAGGCATATGATACCTCTTTCTGCAACAGTTTTGTCAGACAGCTCAGTAATTGCCAGAAAGCACCCAGGCACAGCTCCAACCCAACCCCAGCAGCCCCTGATCATTGTGCAGGAACAGGTAGGACAACTCCCTGGCTATGCTGCCCACATCTGGCTGCCTTTGTCCTCCCAGATGTCCATGTACTTACAGTGGCAAAACATTGCTGAGCCACCTTCAAATAGAATGTTGGTGTATGTCTACCACTATGAGAATAGTTTTCAAAGAAGAATCCATAAAAAGGAAGAAGGGAGGGGGAGGAAAGAAAAAGAATGTAATAGCACCTTAACTTATTTTCATTTTAGCATGTGCTTTTGTGGAAATAAACCCATTTCTTCAGATGCAGTAGAAAGCCTAAGGTTATAAAGCATATTTGCACAGTTGTAGGAGTGGGACTGAATGTAACACGACCCAGAAAGATGCAAATCTTGACCCCTACCTTGAATAGCATCATGGTGCACTGCATATATTAATACAAGAGTACTTGCTCAAATAAAGTTTTGAACCCAAGGAAACTGACTTTTGGTAAGCAGATTTATTGCTTTCACACATCAACATCATCTTATGCAGCCCTCTGAAAATTTAGGGGGAGGGTCATGGTTTGCATCTTTCTGGATTTGCATCTTTATAGATCCTTTCTGGAGCCTGTATGCTTTATAACCGGCAGCTTTAATATCACTCGGTACTGCATCTGAGTAAGTAGATTTATTTCTACAAAAGCTCATGCTAAAATAAAAATAAAAGTCTTAAGACGTGCTGCTACATTTCATTTTTTTTCTTTCTTTCCCCTCTTCTTGTTTTGTTTTGTTTTGTTTTTGGATCAAAATAATTGATCGAGCTTATGTTCTTGCATCAATTTGTTTTGGGCAGAGTTTGGAAAAGTTATTTTTTCAGACCAGAACTGCCAAAACCCCTACTGGCTGTAGGATTCTTGGGGCCAGAGTACAAAAAATTATTCCTTCCTCCATATTCTGCTCACACAATTTAGTATGGGGATAATTTTAGATGTCCCACATTTCTCCTTCCCTTCCAGAGTCTTTTGTAAAGTTCAGAGTAAAACCTGGAGTAGATTCACTACCTCTCTGCCCTTAGTTCAGTGTTAAGGTGCTTCTCAGAGAGAATTTTGCAGCACAACAGCTCTACCTGAAACATGGCATGTTTCAAGGAGTCCAGTTGGTGCTTTATTCTGTTTGTTCCTCCAATACTATTTCTTCCTCTCTCTCTCTCTCTTTTGGCATGAAATATTGGTTAAGAAGGGGTGGTATAACAGCTATACAATACATTTTGATTGATAGTTCTAGAAGCTGTCTGTCTAAAAGCACCCAGATTATTTATTAATAGAAAAATGCAAATAAAATATAAAAAGTTATTATTCTGACACCTCTGACTAAGCTACCTTTAAAAATTCCTTGACAGCTTCAATATATTCAACATCCAGGAGTTAAACTGTGGTCATGCAGGTGTGCATAAATGTTCTAAGCAGATAATCTTAAAGGCCCTTTCCACACGGGGGACGGGGAAACGGGGCAGCGCACACAGGGACGGATCTTACCTGAAAACGGGTTGCTCCGTCCCTGCAGGGAGCACGCATTCGCCGCTCCACACGCTGGCGAATTTCGGCAGCGTTTGGCGGCGCCAAAATGGCAGCCGGCGACTTCCGGCGGCGCTCCGCCAATCAGGGTAGCGTGCCAGCCGGAAGCCCGCCCCCGGGCAGCTCTGCAGGGATGCGCTAGCGCGTCCCTGCAGTTTCAAACAGGGCACTGCAACGAGTTAGCGCGCTCGCGTTTTTTAAAAACCACATAAAATGTGGTTTTTAAAAAACGCGCCGCGCCACCCCTTGCGGCCGCGCTAGCACGGTTTGAGGTGTGGAACCTCCACTTTTCAAACCGCTCTAGCGCGCCCCACGGTGTGGACGACCTCCAGATGAGGTCGCCCTAAGCCGTTTTTTTACCCCGTGTGGGAAGGGCCAAAGTTGCTCCATTTATACTCCCCAATGCTGTTTCAACTTTCCTCTACATTGCATCCCATTTTGTTTCCGAGTATAATGCAAAATGCATGTTGTACTCTTTAAGGCTCTAAACACCCAGAATACCATCAGGCCTGGCTTCTAGTTCTGCTGTGCAAACCTGCTTGGCCCAGTCCCTGAGTCACCCAGATGACAATCACTACTCAATTGTTTGAAATACTGGAAGCTAAGAAGTACATCAAGGCCTTTTTAACAGCAGCCCTGAAGCTGTAGCACACACCCAAATGGTAAGCATAGCCCACTTCGTGGTGACAGATGTTTCAAAAAGCAGCTCAACCGACTTTTCAGAAAACCCTTAGGCTAAATTGGAACCATGCAGAAGTTACTACTATGGCTGCTTTCTATTTTGCAATCCATAGTTTTGATTCACTGATTTGTAATCATGATGGCTACGTAAAAGACCATGAATGAATCTTGTTTAGAAATGCAAGATATTAAACACTAAACACAGAAATCAAGGATAAATTGGTAGATGAAGATAATGCAGTGGGAGAAGGACCCTTTCATCAAGTAAATGCAAAAAGTCCCAAAACACCACTAAGACCCTAGAATCCTCTTTACACTGTATCGCCATATAATCCCTTGTTGTGCATGAACTTGGATTGATATTAGATTGCTTGAGGCTAAAATCAATGGATATTTTCCAGTCCAAATCAGCAGCACGTTCCATGATCTACCATGAACCATTCATTCCTCTATCTGTCCATTAGCATGAAATCTCTCCAAATGTCCACATATAGTAAATGGACACAAAGGGGAAGACGAGTGTGGCAATAAGTCCTACCTCTGACCTAGGTGCACTGACTAAACTGCCCAGTCTCTATGTATGCTTAGACAGTACATACCTAGGTTCCTCTGCAAAGTTGGGTTTGCTTTATCTTTTTACTGACTAGATTTATAGGGTCCCTGAGCACATGTAGAAGACCTACAGATGTACAACCTACACATGAACACCATAAAGAACCTATAGAAACAGAGACTGTACATTATGCTCCTCCCCCAAAACCACCCACACAGCACATCCTGTATGTTTTGTTCATGTCAAGAGGTTTATAGATGCTACAAATGACCAATGTTCCTAACCACACCCACCCACAGTTATATCTTGGCATCACGATGGACAAATACCTGGTACTAATAAAGGCCTTCCCTTCTCCCCGATTAACAGGTTCTATCAGGTAGTGCAATGGGAATATCAAGTCCTTTCTTACTTAGACTCTCCTTTTCTTATGGTACTGGTTGGCTGTGAGACCCAACATTGAGACAAGTGGTTGTCCCTTCGTCCACAATACTTATGCAGCTGTTGATTTTGTCCCTTCTCCTTTGAAGTCTCCTGATCTGAATCACTGTGGCATCCATCCTTTCATATCTAACAGGGCTTTGTAGACAATTGCTAGGAGCTGGAATTGTGACATAGGTGACACAGTAACCCAATTATTATTCGATTCCTGGTAATTTGCATTTTGCAGCCCTGCCAGCTAGAGTTTCATCAAACCTTACTGGAATTAAAATATTAAAAAGGGAACATTCAGGGAGCTATTAGGTAAATACGGAGCAAGGACATGGGTCAGTTGGGCAGGTGAGAGCCTAATTGGAAGTTAAGTTATAGTTTCTAAAGAAGGATAATCCTCTGCTGCCAACCTGCACTGTTATTAATAAACTGGACATGTAGAAAGCATTACTTTCTAACGTTTTTTACACCAAAAGCAGAAGCTAGTAGTGTGACCCCTTCTACTCTCTTTCCTTGGGAACAGTCCCTAGAAGGACTCTATAGTTTAAGACTCAGCTCTAATCAGAGACAAGTTAACAGAAGAGGGTTAGTGTGTTAAGTTAATCATTAAGTTTCAGCATCTAATCTAATTGCATTTACACTGGGAGAAGGGAAAATTTAACTATCCTGTTTATGTTAAACTGCCATTTCAATTCAAGTTAGACACTGTTACTAAAAGCCTTATCAGAATGAAGATGAAAAACACCATCCATAATTTTACTCTCTGTCTCTGTTTCGAGCATAGGAAAGTGGGAAACAGCTGCATGATTATTATTTTTTTGAAAAGCCTATTTCTCATCCACTCCACCTTTCTCTCTCCCTTATAATCTTTTTGCTCACTCTTACTTTCTATAATGTATTGATTCCTTCATGAGAATTGGCAACAATTCAAGAATTAAGAACACAAAAATTCAGTTTCCTGAGACAGCTGAGAAGCCCTTGTGTGCACTCTTGTGTAAAACAGAAAAGGATTGCCTGGGTAGCTGAAATGGACAAGCTATCACCATTGATTAGAGAAAAATCATTGGGGTAATTTCTGAAAGACTGCTGGGAACCTTTGGTTGTATTTTGGCAGAATAGTAACAATAACAAGTTAACTGTAGGTTTTGATCATTATTAAGCCTAGTTAATTTGAAGAAGTATATGAATAGTATATAATCAATGAAGTTATCTTACACAATAGAATGTATAACCATCATTAGGAAAGTTGGAAGTCAATGTTTATTGCTCTTTTTTCTTTCTAATTTTATTCTTTTTGCTTTTCTATTTGTATTGAAATTTTTTTAACAAAAATATTCTCAAAAAGAGAGAGGATCATCTGGGTGGAAAGATCATGCTGCCTTTACTGGTCTAAAATCTTTTAACCATGGAATTAAAAAAATGTACTCTAACCATGAACTAATATAAATAATCTGGATTTTGTAATTTAAACAGTGTAATTTCCCAACAGAAAGCAACAAGTAGTTCTGTAGAAATCCAAGAGAACTAAGTTTTAGGCATAGAATCAGTTGGAAAATAGAGCATCGGCTCTTATTTTATTAATAACATCAGTAATAACACAAATTTGGAATTAAATGTATGACAACTTTCCTGTTTAATGTAATCATTTTAGTTTAAAAAAATATAACTACATTGACCTTTTACATGAGAAAATTTCCAACTTAATTTATAACTTACCTGATTTTAACTCATTAGTTCCTATCTTCTGGTCTAAATGGAACTAAAGGTCAATAAATTATGGAATTGTCACTTTACTCACTGTGATATTATTGAATAATGAAACTGAAGGGACAGGCCTAGATATGCTTCTGGTTACACTCCAGCTTTCGACAGTACCCAACCTCCCAGTGTCACTGATATTTCCAGGCTACTATAATTCTTTTGTAAACTCCCACCAGATGGGGCGTTGTCAGTGATACATTTCTGTAAAAGACATTTCTTCAAATGTTACTGCAAGCCTGGAATGGAAGCAACCTCTGAGACCTAAAAACCATTTCTTTACAGAAATACTGGAAGATATGTTGTGGGGGAGGTTTCCTTGAAGTGAAATCAGGCTGTCAGAGCAAACAACTGCACACTTTGGCATCCTCAGAAGAGGAAGAAAAAAGACCCAGATGCTTCTTGTAGTTCCAAATTAAGTCATCCTCTCAGCCTGGTCATTGCTCACATGGGAACTGTGTGTGTAATGTTGCACGGTGAGCCGTAGGAATTACAAACGATTGGCAGGGAGTTAACTAATAAAGATGCAGATCGAGAAACCCCAAATGACATGGTCTGTGAGCCTCTCCCAAATATACTATACTATATAAAATATAGTATATACTATAAGGTATATAATTGTTCTGTCATCAAGTACCATCTACACATCATCTCATAAAAGTTTTCTTTAAAATCATAACACGATGTGCTTTTAATTCCTTCTAATCACATTTCCCCATTGCTCCAACATTATGTTACAACTCACAGTCTGAGGCAATTTTACCATACAATCCTTCACTACTTCTCCCATCTCCATTTTAAACAAAATTTATGCATTTTCCCAATTAAATGTTCATTTGTATAGAGTTGCTTCTCAAAATCAGTGTCCGTCAACTCAAAGTCAAATATTTTCTTGTCTTTCTTGTACTTTTTCACTATTTATCTATATGAGAACCATTGGAAATTGGACCTCTTGTGTTAACTGGTCAATAGATTCAATTCTTTGTTGATGTGATTTGATTTCCAATAGAGTCTCATAGATTAACCATCTTTCTTTTAGTATTTGATGACAGAACAATTGGCCAAGATGCATAAAATATGTCAAATAAATGCTGGAAATGTGAATAGCATATGGGAACTTTTACCACATGTAGTAAGCATGTGACAAGGCCAAAAAATTCTGGAATCAAATACATTTTATGGTGAAAAAGATTTTGAAGGTAAATTTCCAAAAGGATCTAGAATTGTATTTGTTAGGCTTGATGGAAGATTCGTTGGAAAAGAAATATCACAGAATTCTATGATACATGAGGACTGCAGCAAGACTAGTGTGTGCACAAAAGTGGAAAAGTAATGCAATTCCAACCAAAGAAGATAGGTTGGTGAAGTTAATGAACTCAGTAGAAATTAACGTGAACATTTTTGATAAGAGAAAAAGCATTGGCAACATGTCTGAAAGGCTGGGGTCCATTAATCAATTCTTTACATGACAGAATAGCAATCAGATTTGATTATTAATATATGCAGAGGCATACCTAGGGTGGGGCAACTGAGGCATGTGCCCAGGGAGGCGCCCTCCTGCCTGCCGCCACCCCCTGCACCCACCACCCCTGCTTGCTGCTGCCACGCCCCACTTGCCACCACACCCGCTGCCACCCCTTGTCGCCACCATCACCCCACTCACCACCGCCCCCTACACCCCGCACCATCCCCCATGCCTGCCACCACCCTATGCCTGCTGTCTTGCCATGCCCGCCAATGCCCCCACACTTGCTGCTGCCCTCCAACACCCCTGGGCCAGCTGCCACCCTCCACGCCTGCCCATCACCCCCCCATACCCACCTGTTGCCCGCTCGCACCCACTGCCACCCTCCTGCTTGCTGTCATCTCCACCTGCTGCCCCTACCGGGGCCCTTCTTGGCCTGGTTTGGAGGCGGTGGTGGAAGCGCAGCAGCACCTAGGGGCACAAATTCCACACTTGCCCTACGCACTGTTGAGCCTAGATATGCCACTGAATATATGATAAATTTTGCAATGAACATTATTTTTGTAATTTGAGTTGATTTACAGACATTTAAATTAGCACTTAGGACTTATGATCAAACTTGGAGAAGCTGGAAACAAATTTTATAGCTGATGTCTTAGTTATAACTGTGTTGTTCTTTTTTCTTTTTATATGGCTTTTAGTGTGAGAGGGCAGTTAGAAATGAAGTGTGTAATGGTGCAAATGTGTAGTTTTAGGTATGTAATGTTATGTTGTATAATGTGTTTGTTCTACCATAAAATTTTTTAAAAAGGAAATGCAACAATGTTCAGTGTTTAAAGAGTTAAATGTGTCTCAGAGAGAGCAGCACTGATTGGGGTAACAAGTGTTTCAGTGACCTAAAATCTCCTCATGTCTTACTTACCTATCCCACCCTCTCTTAGATTGATATTGGTAGGGATCATTCCACCTCTTCTCTCTTTTTTGCTCTTTTGCTGCTCCAAAAGTAAAACTAACTTGGTCCTTTTCCTGTTCTAGTTTAGCTTAGCTGGCACCCTCAAGTAGATTTCCTATCACTGATGGAATCTCTGTGATAAAAGTCTAACTTATTTCTTATAGCCATGGGTGCCAGTGCTCCTTAATCATAGTAGCTAGCTGTTGCACCCATGTGCTCTCTTTCACTGAAACCGTATATACAAAGTGTATGCTGCTTTATAGGTGAGTGATGACATCCAGTCTCCTCTCACTAAGACACTCCTCTGTACTATGATTCTACAACAGTCTAACTTCAAGGAGATGGCTGACCCTGACTTCGCCTGAGACAGACACACAGAACACCTCTCAGTTAGGGTGTTAATTTATGCACTCCCTTCCACAAGAGAACAAAAGAGGATGCAGATTTGCGAAAAGTCTGCATGTGCTAATTTCTGAGTGTCGATTCATAAAATGAGGATTTCACATCAGGGTAAACTTAGTCAGAGAATAATTAATTCTCAGAACAAGACCATTTTGTGAAAGATTAGGCATCCGCCCTCTGTACATAGACCCACCCTGCTCATCTCTCTCTCACTTGGAAAGTGAAAAGTGCAGTTGCACAGAGAGAGACTGTTGTGTCACTTGAATGCCAAGAGGGGCTGCCAAGTGCTCCCTTGACTTCCAGAATTCCTGGAAGTGAATAAGCTTCTCCTTCCCTTCTCTGCCACAAACTGCAGAGACATTTGTTCCTTCCTTTGTTTGGAGGAAAAGAACTAATGTATGACAATACAACCGTGTCACTGCAAACAACTGGCTTGGGGCAGGATGAGGAGACAAACATGTGTGACTACTACTTCAGGAAGGGTGGCTCTCCCTTTCACAGGGCTTTTTTGGCAAAGGGATTTGCATGTTTGTGGATGTTTTAGTGACTGAATTATCCTGAGATCACCATCTCCACAACTAATACGTATATATGACTGGAAAGAGGTTCAAGCCAGGAGCCTCGCCTCTTCTTCTTCCTCTGCTGGGCAGGGTCTGCTTTTCCTCCCAAATGCCTCCAGGCTGTATGTCATTGAGAAGCAAGCATTAGCTCATGAATCGGACACCCCAGTGTCCAGGCCCTGGGTGGTTCCAGAGGAAATTCCTAAATGTGGAGCACAGTGGGGACGTCTGACTCACATCTTAACTTACAGATATCCCATGGAGCTAGGCTGTTTTTGCACCTGACTCTTACGAGAAAGAATCCAAAGGTACCTCCAGAGAAATTGGAATGCGGCAGGGGGAGGGAAACTTGGCAAGTTGCACCCTCTTTGTGCATGGTCAATTGCACAAGAGGCTTGATAACATATTCCATCTCCTAGACGAACCTGGACCCCAAAAAATATATTCTCAGGCTTCCCCTCTAAATGTACTCATTCTTTCCTAGTTACGTATACAGTTTTGTATGAAGTTGGTGTGTCCTACTTTTTTGTACTCACCTAAAACTAGGGATTTAATTCCTAACTGTTCATATTTTTAAAAGAACAATCTCTTGCACCTTTACACTGTTGCTCATCTGAAGTGATATTTATTTATATGCATTCAATTGCAATATTTATATACCACCCAATTAGTAAAGTTCTCTGGGCAGGTTCATAGAAGGGAAAGATTTGTTTTAAAAAATTAGTGGGTTTTTTTTAAAAGAAATTATTAATAAAGGTATCTGTTGAGGCTGAAAGCTAAGACTTGCTAGTTACACCAAGACTTTTCACATCCCCCAAGGGTCCCCCCGCCCCGCCCAAGTAGAAGCTTACAAATTCATTGTGAAACTTTGCATTAGGAAACATTATGATAAAAAAACCCTATTGTTGGCCATTACAGCAGCATAAGGTTGGAAGAACAGCATAAGCTGTATATATTTCAGGTACATTGTTGCTTCTGTGATAAAGTTCTATTGATCCTAGAACATTAGCTGTACTTGGATATGAGGCCTCCATTTTCACCTTGTTCATTGAATATCGTCTTCACCATATAATTGTTCAACATGTTGGAGCAAAAAAAATTAATACAGTTGACTCCAATGCACAGATGCTATTTTGAGTAATAAATATGAGCCTTTCTCAATCACATTCTTGAGACTAACCAGAACGAGGCTGGTTTTTTTTTTTGGTTTTTTTTTCATATGAAGCATGCACAGCATGTCTATGGGAAAGCCCTCAGCAGCCAGCAAAGTTAGTAACCAAGGGTCTGGTTAAAAGTCCAGCTGTAACCTTAGTCACGTTTCAGAGAGAAGGCTGGCAAAAGCAGCCTCAAAATAAAAGAAGCAGAGGAGTAGGAGGACCAGATATATAAAAGTTGTCATGAAGGACTATTTTGGACCAAGTATGGTGTTCAAATCTTTTTATTCAAAAATACAATAGCAATGACAGCAAAAATTATCTATACGCTACTATAGGTTACAAACAGATTCAAAGTGAAAACAAAAAACAAAAACTTGACCTGAAAAGTCCGTAGAATAAACATCTAAATAAGAGATTTTCTATGACCTTCATGTAAAAATTCCTTCTTTCCACCTATTAGTGCTTAACTTCTCATATTCTTTCTTAGGTGATTCCAAAACATTCAAATACATAGTTACAAAGTTATTCCCTCTTAAAACTCTCCCCTTATTCTGTTTTCCTGTACACATTAGTTATTCCCTAGTTAATAGTTCCCAATAACTTGTCAAATACATTAACTTGTCAAATACATTTCTTTCGATGAAGCTCTACCTGCTTGTAGTTTTCTTAATTCTATTTTGCTGTATTTTGCATTCAACCCAAGGTCAACTAGCTTTTCATGGACCAAATTTATTCTCTCATTGTAAAGATGGAAGATAGGACTTCAAAGGTTCAGCTGCCACTGCTACTGAGTTACTGAGGGAGGACAGTGTCAGAGGAAGCCAAGAGCAAAAAAAGACTGCTTTGTGTGGGGAACAGAAGCAGGTTTACATGTGGAGGGGTACTAAAACAAGCTGAGCAATTCTGGAAAGAAACTGAAAATAGTGTTGTCATCTGCACATACATACACACCACATCTCACCACACACACACAGCCCACCAAACAAGACTGCAATATTCCAAGAAAGAGAAGGGAAGGAAGCAAAATTATTCTTGATGCTGTTCAGAACAGAAGGACTGAGTCCCCTGTCCCCAAAATCTATTCCATGAATTTCTGGAAGCTTAATTTAGCTACAGGAATGCAACATCCCTCACTGTTCATATCAGCTTGCCAAGATCAAAGACTTTTCTTGTCCCCAGCCTTTTGGTAAATGGTTTTGTTAAAGGACAGGCAACACGTAAGCTCTAAATCCAACTTATATGATCATCTATGAATCTGTCCTATTTTGCAAGGCTGAACTGCTACATAAGCAACTGATCTCTAAAGCAGAAGTGGTCCCTTTGCTTACGTGCTCATGCCTTGTGTGTCTGTGTATGTGTGCACACACAAAGAGCATAGTGGCACTCTGTGTGTGTGTGTGTGTCTGTGTCTGTGCGTATGTGCTATCAAGTTGCTTGTTAATTTATTGTGACTTCATGAATTTTTCGTAAGGTTTTCTTAGACAAGAAACACTCAGAAGTGGTTTTGCCAGTTCCTTCCTCTGAAATACAGCCTACAACACCTGGTATTCACTGGCAGTCCCCCATCCAAGCACCAACTGAGGCAGACTCTGCTTAGCTTCCAGTATTTGATTGGATCTGGTGCCTTTAGGGTATTGAGGCCCCCAGCTGCCACATGTACGTGGCTCAAAGGAAATATGGCTCTCAACTTGCTTGGCCAGACTCTCTAAATATGTGTGAATTCCAGTGAAATCCATCAAACTCAATCCTAGGGGAATAATCAAACAGTACAAACAGTTTAGTAGGCAGCCATAATGGACTGAGCTAGGGTTGGATACAGAACCAAGAGGCAAGTATTAGAGCATGGCCATTTGCTTGGTACAGTTTATGCTTTTTCTTCTCAAAGGGTCTATGAAGAATCATCATTATGGCTATTTTTTTCTACAGGAAAAAACTTAGGAAATTAATAGTATCTCCTGCAAGCAGCAGTCTGTCAAGCAAAATGTGGTTGTGAGCTTCTGGAAGAGGATTTGCACCCATGGCTCAAGCTGCAGATTGAAGACCTGAAAGCTCAGCTACAGAACTTGGGTCTTTGGGGTAAAGAACAGCTGAGCAATGCCAAAGAGAGCCGTCTCATGAATTTGATCTCCCTCTTAACAGAACGTTTGTGTTTGCTGTGTGAATGCTTTCACAGAAGATGCTACACACAGTGGAGGCATGTTTATGTGAGAATTGTACTCAAGCTTAGTTTCCAGTATGGAAGGAGCATCCTCAGTGGACTGGAGGTTTTCACTTTAGGAGTACATGAGCAAATTCTCCGGAGAGTTCAGACATCTGGTTTGAAACTAGGGCTATGTGAGGTTTCCTGTGGGAAAAGGATAGAACATCCTCACTCTGCACAGCTTTACCCATTTAAAATGGGCTGTTTTAACATGTACGGTATATACTGTGTTCCCTAATTACATACAATGCCCTTCTCTGCCTGAAAAGAACCCACTCAAGAACTCAGAATTCCACAAAACCTCTCAATCTTGCTATAAGAAAGAAGTAACATAAATACTTCTGTGGAAAAGGGCTAGCCAACTGGTGAAAGGGAATGATGAATATAGACGTGTATGTATGTGTGTTACTTAGGCTGCATTATTCAAAATTAAGGTGATTTGCTCTCCCAGCATGGTATAAAAATGGGCCATGTCTGATGTCAGATCTCCCCTGAGTGTTAAGATTAAGAAAGCACAGTGGGCAAGCTATCTTTGGGATTCACAGTTCCTGTCTGCATTTGGCTGAGAGTGAAGCAGATGAAGTTCTTCATTCAATACAAAGCTATTTTTAGAATTATGGGCAAGGCAGGGGGCCGTGTTTTCAACAGATGCAACCTTGTCTCAGCTGTGAAGCATGATATCAATTTTATATGATTGCATTCCCCAATAATTCTTCTCTCTCAGACCAGAATATCAGCATTAACAGCAGGTCAGGAGGACTTGTTTAAAGCAGTGATGCTGCTGGCCTGGGTCTGCTGGGATTCTGAGATTCCTCTGGCACTTGCTCTGCAATCTAGATTCTAGCCAGCACTTTTCTTTCCATGAGCTCATGCCATAAACATTTTTACACACGCTCCCCCTAATGCAATGATCAGAGTATCCAGGCAGAAAGGGGCTGCTTTTCATTGACTGATGATGCAGGGTGGTAGATTGAAAAGACAAGGTTTGAAGTGGGGAGGTATTTCCTGCCTGTTGACTTGGCAGCAAACAGGGGAGGTTGGCTGAATATTAGCATAGTAAATGGCTTGCTTCATAGCTGGCAGTGGTTGCCACCTTAGTGTGAAGAAATGCAACTTCAGCCATCCAATGGTCATTGAAAGTCAGCATCAAGATGGGAAATGGAGAACCCCCTGCTATGAGTACTCTAAAAACACCAGATCCCATCTGATTCTGGAAGCTAAACAAGGTCAGCCCTAGCTGGATAAGAGACTACCAGTGAATCCCAGGTGCAATAGGCTGTATTTCAGAGGAAGGAACTTGCAAAACTACTTCTGAATATTCCTTGCCTAAGAAAATTCTATGGAATTCATGAAGTTGCCATAAGTCTCTAGGTGACTTGAAGGCAGATACATACACTCACACACACACACACACACACACACACACGGGAACAGATTTTGGCGCCTACGGAAAAGCATCCCCTTCTCCTTTTGCTCTGCATTGGTTGAGGCAACTGGGCCAGCCCTTCTTTCATTGTTGGCTAAAGCAAGGGCAAGTCAGGGACCAGAAGCCTGGCTATATCACCATCAGCAAGCTGAAATATTCTGTTTCCCTAGCCTAAAATGCAATATGAGAGCTTAATTTGCCCAAACATAAATTGCATGTAGCCGAATCTGATTGGTTGTGATGTGACACCTAGCCAGAAGTAAGATTTTTTTTTAAATAGAACTTAATCTATTGTAAAGAGAAATACCAATGGGTGTGAATAGACATGAAAGTGCAAATATTTTTTGCAAGGGGGCAGATTAGGAAATAGCAACTGCTTGAGAACAGTTGCAGAAGTTCTGGTGACATAGAGGGTAGATGGTAGATAAACAAATCTGAATATTTAGCTCATTTTGAAAAGATATGGTCCCCCAAGTTGTGAAAGATCTGTGTTTTTCACAGCATATGAAAACTCACCTCACCTCACCTCTTGCTTTTAGCATGCTTTCTTTTACAACATGTTATTGGGTAGTAAGGATAGCCAGCACGGTATCATGGTCTGAGTATTAGGCTGGAATACCGGAGACCAGGGTTCCATGCTAGGCCATGGAAAACCACTGGGCAAGTCACACTTTCTCAGCATCAGAAGAAGGCAATGACAAACTCCAAACAAATCCTGCCAAGAGAATCTTGTGATAGGGTTGCCTTAGGGTTGCCATAAGGGGGGGGGACTTGAATGCATACAACAGCGAGTTAGATGGTAAACATGAGCTGAATTTGCAAGTCTTGTTTCTGTATGCATCCCTGAGGATATCCCATTGTGTGGGTTAATCTTAGGGAACACACTTTCCATTTAATACCTAGTTTGTCCTAGATCTTCTAAGAGAACAATTTGTGGGTTTTGAGTCATCAGGGAAGAAAGTCCAGCTCAGCGACTACTATGACCATTTTTTTATTTCATTCCTGAAAAATTCCTGCTTCCAGTTTGTTTTCCTATGTAACTCAGGAAGAAGCCTGACAACACTCTTTCCAAATGAATGTTCAAGGCTGGGAGCAGAGTGTCACTTCCTTGAGTCCCATCATAGACAAGAGCAATGAGAGCAGCTAGGCATGCATGGTGTGTACCCAGAATCAGGAAACCATAAAGAGGAAACTAGAAAGACTGGCGTGTGTTCCCTTCAAAGGGCAAAGTTCATACTTAGCACAGTCTGCAATTTTGTCTCTGGACAGGATGAGATAAACTCCTTCCCAGGAAACATGATTCATTTTTGAGGGGAAATGTATTTACAGAATTTGTCTTGATAAATGGCTTATATTGATTTATGTATTTTTCAGAAAGCACCTTCTTATGCGAGAGCCAGTGTGGTGTAGTGGTTTGTGCCTTGGACTACAACTCTGGAGACCAAGGTTTGAATCTCCACTCAAACGCTCTGGGTGACCTTGGGCAAGTCACACTCTCTCAGCCTCAAAGGCAAACCACCTCTGAACAAATCTTGCCAAGCAGAAAACTCTTATACGTTTGTCTCAGGGTATCCGTAAGTCAGAAACAACTAAAAGGCACAAAACAACAGCCACACCTCCAAATACCACCATGACTTAATAAGATGTTAGCAGCAACAGTCTCTTCTCCTGATTAGTTCCTTTGCCAACCTGCTCATCAGGCAGCAGTTACAACTGGTAATTCTTTGTTCTGCAAGGCCTCAAAGCACTTCTGGACTACACTTTAGTCTTGTTGCTAACTGTTTATTCCCCCAAGAGGCAGAATATAAAGACAGAGGATAGGAATTGAATTGCTTTTCTATCTAGCCTAGGCTATCTACTTTGAAAGGCATTTCCAGCATAACAGACCGAGGATTTTCACATCACCTGTAACCTGACCCTTTTAACTAGAGGTAGCAGGGATTTAGCTTAGGACCTTGCGCGTGCAAAGGGTGTTGCTCTCTAGCTCTTGAATAATATAGTCGTCTGGACCCACATCGACTGTTAACTCCTCTCCAAGACCTAATGAGTGACAGTTTCCATAAGGCAGCCCCCCTACCCAATTGCTACTCAAAATGGTGGTCTCTAGATCAGTGCTGAGCCTTTGGTTGTCAGTCCCTGGAAAGAAACAGTTGTAGCCATAGAAAGAAATATATGGTGGGTCGCACTTCAGATACTCTGGGGAGCACTACTTTAACATATTTCCCTCACAGAACAGGTATCAAAAGCAAGCACTAAGCCTGAAAAATCCTAGCAATATCCTTTAGTCAAGACAAAAAAGGCCCATGGGAGGGGGCGTACTCTGGTTTGTAGAGGTTCAGTAGTCTCTGGATCTTCACCTCCCTGCTCATCCACATTATATGGAGAAGGCATGCTTCAAGAGCTAGTTGAATCCTAACTCTGGGGCTCAGCCAGCTTCCAAAACATCAGCTGAGCAAACCTGAATCCCTCCATTTTCACCTTCTCCACCAAATGTTGGCTGGAAAAAAACCTCCAAATGATGCTTTGGCCAAGAAGCCAATGACCCAATTCTCTGACATTATCCCCTCTCCTCACCCTGCAAGGTAGAGTGGTAAGGAGACCTCTGCTCACTCACCCCAAACATGAACACAGTTGAATCAAGTCATGGGCCCATCTAACCTTATACTAAGTTGAGTCATTAATCCATCTAGCAGCAGTGAGTTTCCAGGGTATCAGGCAGGATTTTTTTTTTCTCATCCTACTTGGAAGTCCCTGGTGTTCTTCCACTCAAGTACCAACTATGCCTGACCCTACTTAGGTTCCAAAACATAAGAAAACAAGTGTGTTACCACCCCTGAACTCCAACACAGAAACAAGGAGGCAAAGAGAATTCCTGGTAATGCAATGCTCAGTTGTCAGCCCATCAGCTTTAAAATAGGTTTGAGCTCATTCCAGACTTTTATTGTACATGGTGGCTGTCCAGTTGGAAAGCATTACTAACAAACGCGGACAATATTATGTCTAATGTAAATTTTGTTCACTTAGAAAGAAATCCACGTAAACAAAATCTGCTTGACGCCTCATGTGTCAAACTATCATTGTATGATGGGGGGCAAGTTCTGTTCTGCATGACAGAACACCAACACACAAATATACTTTGGAAGGAATTAGGCCACAGCTTTATTCGCTACAGTTGCAAATAGGGTTGGCCTATCCATGGGTCCAGATCCAGGCATTGATCCACCTGCCTGTTGACTGATGAGCCTGACCAGCTGGTCCTCTGCTGGAACACCTGAGACTACAGGGGTGGGATCTACTTAGAAGGGCTTCCCAGTGTGGTCCCCCTGCCAAGAGAATGTGCAGAGAAGATGTGCACTTCCCAAACTAGGCACGTCCCATACTGCCTAGCACCCCTGAGTCCCATAAGGAGAATGCTATACTTTAGCAATGCCAGAGCAACACTGGTAACTGCTATCCTGGATCTAGGACCCATGCCAACCAAGCCTTACAAGTTGTGACAGTTTGCCAACAAGCAAAGAAACATTTATACCACTATACACATCCAGATAATACAGTCTGACACCATAAAAGACACACGTGGGAGGGAGGGACAATGCTGCAAAAGGAATTAGCTGAGCAGCCTGGAAGCAGGACAATTTATACTCCCAAAACCCCATCATAGTGAAGCCTATATCCAGGTCTCTCCAGCCAGGCCCCAACAGCCAATGAATTTGATCTGCCACTTGAATTCATTGGCTAACATTCCCTTTGCCCCACCCCAGTGTTGCAGCCTCTGGAAGGAAGAAACCGGTGGCCATTAAAGAGGGATTCACTCTGACCCACAACAACTCCATGTAGTTAAGTCATGCAATTCTTTTAGAGCTGCACAGTTCTTGGGATCTCAGTGTTATCACAGGCTGCAAAACATGGCAAGTAGTAGGGTTGTGTAGCTCCTGTCAAAAATGATTGATGACCTGTCAGATTTGATTGATTTATGACCTGTCAAAAGTGATTGATTTATGACCTGTCAATTTCCCTCGCCCGGAAGTGCTAGGGTGGGACATCCGGAATGGGCCGTGTCCCCTCCCCTCCCACGTGGTCCAAGCCAGCCAGTGGGGCGATTGCTAAATCGGGTTCTAATTGGGTCCCAGCGGAGCCACGTGACCCCCTCGGATCCACGCGGGCCAATCAGGGGCGATTTCCAAGGCGCGCTGCCATTGGCCCAGCAGGGTCGTGTGAGCCCGCCCACCACCCTCGACCAATAGGGACGGATTTGGACCCCTCGGAATCACGTGCGTCAAACTGGCCAATAGGAAGACACCCTTTGAGAGATATAGTGTGGGGAGAGAAGCAGCCATTTTCGCATGCCCAGACAAGTCCTGCGGAGACAACATGGAGTCGCCAAGCACCCCTCAGAAATGCAGTACGGATGCAGATAAAGAGAATTGTCCACAAGAGGAAGAGTCCCAAATGTGGCACACTATGTTAGACTCTCTCTCAGCAGAGAATGCTGTAGCACAGGTAAAATGGGAAACATATCTGGAGAGTTCGGGGCTTCCTTGGGGAGACCAGAAACTAATAATCCTTGTTCACAATTTTCAGGAACCTGGAACAAGCGATGGTGAGGTACAAGTTGCTGAAAGGGATGCCCAGGAGCCATGCACAACAGCATTGCTGAAGCTGGCATCCATAGGAGAAATACAAGTTTGTGAACATACATGGGGGTCAGCTGGTGAGACATGTTGTACAGGACATATTTTAAAACTATTTTCATTGAATTTTAGGACTCTGTAGAGCTGGTGACCACAGAACCTGCACATGTCAGAATGCAAAGGATCTTGGGCCTGCAAGCAGCACCCATTTCATCAAAGAAAAGATGGACAGCAATGAAATCTTTGACAAGAGTCATCCTTTATGTGATTATAAATAAAGTCCTTAATGAATATCTAGAGAGAAAATGCTGGGCTTGTCAAGAAAAATCTGAGGCTCAGCAGTCACACACCTGTATAAGGTGGAATAAAAAAATTATATCTAAGCATTTGAGAAAAATATGCAGTAAAATATGCTTTGCAAATGTACTTCAAGAAGTCATCATAATAGCATATAGTTTAAATATTCTGGACTTAAAACCAGAAAATGTGAATCAGGTTTGAACAATCTGACTGCAATCATGAGAGCTGAAAAATCCTTCGAACTTCTAAATAAATTGCTGAAGGCTACTGACAAAGAATATATAGATTATGTCCAAACTGTTATTAAAAAGAGACCTTCTAAATGGTTCCTAACAACTGTAAATAACTGTTGAATAAAAACAAACCTCTGTAAATATAAAACTGTTGTTTTATTTGTCTTTTTCCAAATCCTGAGTAGGAATAAAATATTATTGTGTTGGCTGATAATAAGAACACATCCATTCCTCCTGAACGAGCAGAGGATCCATTAGGTCCCTTTTGTGGTTTTGAAAAACAGGAAAACAAAACAAGAACTTCCTGGCTAAAACTGTGGATTTCACCAACATATTGACAATTCATCAATCCTAATGTCTATAAGGAGCTTCCTTTTACTGTGTGAAAACTTCTGCTTATCTTCTTTCCCATGGTCCTTGTAAGGATTGTTTCCTAAGTGCATGTGATGCTTCGTGATTTATGGCCTATACAAGAGAAAAGTTAAGTAAACATGACATATATAGGTTTGAAAAACAGGAAAAATAGGCAATGTTTAAAATTTCCAGTACCTTCAGACCAGAACTTCCTGGCTAAAACTGTGGATTTCACCAACATATTGACGTCAAAAGTCCTAAAGACTATAAAGAGGTTTCTAGTAGTTCTTAAACTTTAAAGAAACTGTGCTCCCTCCCAGGATAGTCTTTTATTTCTCAGATAGGTAAGTATGTTCATATTGTTAGCCTGTGTGTAATATTCTCTCTCTCTCTCTCCCTCTGTGTGTGTGTGTGTGTTTAAAATGGTACACTCCCTGATGCATATGTTTGGTTAGATTTTATTTGTGAAGTGTGTAAAAACCAAAAACAGGGCAAATCTCTCTCCCTCCGTGTCTGTGTGTGTGTGTTTAAAATGGTACACTCCCTGATGCATATGTTTGGTTAGATTTTATTTGTGAAGTGTGTAAAAACCAAAAACAGGGCAAATCTCTCTCCCTCTGTCTGTGTGTGTGTGTGTGTGTGTTTAAAATGGTACACTCGCTGATGCATATGTTTGGTTAGATTTTATTTGTGAAGTGTGTAAAAACCAAAAACAGGGCAAATCTCTCTCCCTCTGTGGGCAAATCTCTCTCCCTCTGTGTGTGTGTGTGTGTTTAAAATGGTACACTCCCTGATGCATATGTTTGGTTAGATTTTATTTGTGAAGTGTGTAAAAACCAAAAACAGGGCAAATCTCTCTCCCTCTGTCTG
>CAOKZL010003037.1:0-133790 GCA_948472985.1 Iguana delicatissima
CTCCAAGGAGCTCAACATGTCATACCTAGACATCATATCCATATTTATCCTCATAATAGTTCACTGAAGTCTGTTTGATTGAGAAACAGTGAGTGTCTCAGAGTCACCAAGTGAACTTCATGGCTGTGTGGAGATTTGAACCTGAGCTTCCTCAGTCCCAGTCCAGAACTTGGCCACAAAAGAGTGGGACCTTCCCAGTAGATTAAATGCCCATAGCTTGCTCCCTCACCTTCCAGAGAAGGTGAAAAACCAGGGAGATGCTGAGTAGTAGTGATTGTGCCAAACCCCATAGCATTCTCATGTTCCAGTCCTTAGTGCTAGTCTTAAGTGCACTTAATTTATATATCACCTCTTTGGCTGCCAGGGTGTCTAAGCTTACACAGACACATACTAATTATCTATCAAAATTCCTGTATTATATATTGAACTACTATGGTAACCCCTCCAAAAAATGCAGGGCTGCACTGCCTCAAAGTGTGGTGAAGTCTCCTTTCTTGGAGGTTTTTAAACAAAGGCTGCGTGTCCATCTCTCGGGAATGCTTTCATTGTGGCTTGGATTCAGTGGCCCTTGTGGTCTCTTCCAGCTCTACAATTCTATGATAGACAGGTTGACCAGGAAAAAAAATTCCACAATCTGAAGTACATATTGAGTTGATATTTTCTTAGGTCAACTGTCCTGCTCTTACTTGTAACTGAGGTTCAGAAGTCCAGAGTCTGCAAGCTGTAAGGAGCAGGCAGCCAAATATCAGTAACCATTGCCAGTGGTAAGAGCTTGAATGTCTGACAGCTGAGAGTCAAGAAAGCTGTAAATCAAGAGTCTGGATTCCAGGGAGTATCTGCAGTCCAGTTGTTAAACAGTCCATGGGTTGTAAAACCACCAGACGCATCTTCACAAGCTGAGCACTCAAAGAGGAAGACTGAAGTTTGTTCTCAGTGAGGTACCTGGTGTTTGTGACTGTCTTTTATAGGCAGTGCATTCGGCCAATGACTAGAAAGCATTTAAGGAGAGCATTTCACATCTGTGTTCATCCCCAGACTCTCACTTCACTTCTGGTGAATGATTTGGACCAGATGCCACTGCCTCTCTCTGACTGTGGCCATTTCCGCACTAGCCTGTTATAGTGCCATTATTCCATTTTCAACATCCTATGGAATCCTGGAGTTTGCAGTTTAGGGACAGCAGCCCCTCCCTAAACTGCAAATTCCAGGACTCCATAGGATGTTGAAAGTGGAATAATAGCACTATAACAGGCTAGTGCTAAAATGGTCTCTGTGTGCGTGTGAACCCACAAGCTTTCTTCCAGCTTGTCTTCCTTCTCTGAACCCAATCTGGTCTGTAGAAGAGAAGGAGGACTCGGCTGGCAATCACACATCTGCTGTAAGCTCTCCATAGATAAGTCTGCTTCTTCTTTCAATGAAGAACTTTCCAAGGGTCGGAGGATGACACCAACCAGAAACTGCAAAAATCATTATGCTAACTTTCAAATCATTATGCTAGCAGACCTGTGATTCTAAAAATGTCACTCTTCCTTCCTTGCCTTTTTTTTTTAAAAAAAAAACATTATTGCCTGATGACAGGCCAGTAGGCTTTGAAAGCTAGCATGATTTTTGAATTCTTTTGACCTAATAAGGACTTCAATATAATGTATATTTGGAATGGTACCCCAAGACTCATATAACACACAACTCAAACTAAAATTTACTAAGTATCACTATACATTTTGCATTGAGTATGGTTTGAGATGGCAATTGAACATGAATGAATGAATGAATGAATAAGGGACTCACTTTTCATGTCTTCGGACACATGCTGACTCTGTTGCAGAAGTTTTTTGGCTACACAAAGCTCATCTTTCAGTTGGCAAATTTCTTGCAGTTGCTGAGCTGTCTGGAAGCTGATTAGGCTGTTTTGCTTCTTTACTTCCTGTGACACAAGAATTTGACAACAAAACAGTGAAAAGAAATGGCTATGGAAAACACTTTTATGTCTTCTTATTCACAGGACCATTTCAGACATTGTGTTCCAGTTGGCTCTGGCATATGGCAACCTCATGATATGGTTTCTTGTAAGATTTATTCAGAAGTTTTGTCTTTGCATTCCTCTTGGGCTGAGAGAATATGACTTGTGCAAAGTCACTCAGTGGGTTTCCATAGCTGACCAAGGATTCAAATCCTGGCCTCCTGGAGTCCAAGACCCAGCACTCAAACCCCTATACCATGTCGGCTCTGTTTGTTCGTATATGTTGTACACTCAGGAATGTGAGTTGCGACCCCTTCTCTTAGCACAGCAGTCCTGGTTAGAGACAGCAAATTGTGATGCAATGATACTTTGCTGAGTTTCAAGATCCAGGTTAGTAAACAATAAAACTGCAGTTCTTTCATCCAGACATAACTGTAATTTAAGCTAATCAGGGCCAGCAGGCCAAGGAAGTGAATAGGGAGTACATTCTTGGCTTGCTCCAACAAGCCATGAATTTATGTATCTTCCCTGTTTTTCCTTGATAGTTATTCTTCTTTAAAATTGTTCTTGGTGCTTCTGTCTTTATTTACAGTTGCTATTTAAGTGAAACAAAAGTAGACAAAGCAAAAGTGTTGTATGTAAATACCAGTATTCCATGATGCTGCAATAAAACCAGTAAATGACAAATAATGCACAACACTTTCTCTTTTTCCTACTAATTCTAACCCTGTGTGGTGCCCCAATAGCATTTTTCTACCTCTCTGGAGCCGGTTTTGAGGACACACTTGTTGTTGGGGTGCACAGATTGCCCGGCTCCTGGTTGCACTGACAGAAGCAGTTCCAAAGGACATCAATGGATCAAAATTTAAACATTTATTTTGATATTATATGTTGCTCTGACAGCTTCAGCTAGAGGGAGACTCATGAATTAAATCAGTAAACAAATAAACATGGAATTCAGACCCATGTTCTTTTAATGGATCCATTGAGCACTGCCAGGAAAAAGCTATGTAAACACAGATAAGGAAGAAAACCCAGCAAACAGCTCCTGAGAAAATGCTGGAACCTCCAAGATGTGCCACCATCTCGCCTCAACAACGTTATAAAGAACAATAGTACCAAAAGAAAATTAAATAATGACATTTGAACCATATTTGATTTATTTTCTTGATTTATATTCGGCCACCCAAACTAAGAAAAAGGCACTTGAAGGTAGTTACAATGATGCAGACTGCTGTAGTTTTAATGTTGGTCTGACCTACACAGTAATTCAATTCATTCTTTTTACCAAACTGAATCTATTCCATGGTTGACCAGATATGATTCAAGTTGCAGGAAGACTGACCATTAATTGTACTGTAGAGTAATTTTCTATCACAGTAACAAAACAGTCCCAGCTGAAGGGGATGCCCTCCAAGGAAGGGTTTCTTTCTCTCCCTTTTGTTGTGCACCTTCAAGTCCTTTCCAACTTACTGTGAACATATCGCAGAGTTTTCTTGGCAAGATTTGTTGAGAAAGGATTTGCTGTTGCCTTCTGCTGAGGCTAAGAGAGTGTGACTTGCCCAAGGTCACCCAATGGATTTTTATGGCTGACTGGGGATTCAAACCCTAGTTTAGCGAAGTCTTAGTCCAACACTCCAACACTCCTAGCCCAACTGCAACAGCACATTAGCTCTCCCCTCTCTGAACCAGATAAGAGGAAATTGGGGGGGGGGAGAGGGGAACACAGCAGCAGCCTTTGTAGGTCCTTACACCTAAAGAATAGAGCACAACAAAGTTACTTTTTGGTCATACTGGCTGGGAGATTCTGGGAAATCTAGTACAAAAAGTAACTTTCCCAAAATTCTGACCAGGAAGATGGCAGCAGGATATTATCACACTGGAAACTGACAGTTGTCAGGCAGTGGTCTCTGAACAGCTGCCAAGTGGCATATGCCAACCAAGGAAACCTCTAGCCCAGTGGTTCTCAACCTGTGGGTCCCCAGATGTTCGTGGACTTCAGCTCCCAGAAGCCCTGAGCATTGACCATAGTGGCTGGGGCTTCTGGGAGCTGAAGTCCACGAACATCTGGGGACCCACAGGTTGAGAACCACTGCTCTAGCCTGTTATCAATTATGCCACGACAAAGCCTTTGCAGAGCAAATATACTGGAAAATTACAACCCATGCACAACTCCTTTTGAGCTTAATGAGAAAGAGAAACTAAGACAGCAACAAGGATCCCCAAGTAAAAAGCATTCAATAGGACAAGGTTTAGGGGCCAGGTCTTTCACAGAAATAGCTGGTATCTTGGGGATAATTAAGCCAAAGAGTGGACATCCTTTTTCACAGCACATACTGGAAGCATTTTATTTTTTTTAAACCAACAGGAACTGTGAAAGGGTTCAGGACCCTCTGCACTGAACTTTAAAGCTTCTTTTTGTTAAAATCTGGACCCTTCACCACAATTTCTGCGATGAAAAAGAAAAATGAAAGAGTTGTTCCTAAAGACAATGCACGCAGAGGCCCACACCACCCACTCTTGAACTGCTAAGATAACAGATGGCACTGGCAGAGCTTTGTTGGTCTCAAGCCCTCAATTATCCATCTAGTTACTCCTAGCAGATGGGCACCAGTGTGCCAAAGCCAAATTTAAGAGAAGGGACAACCAGGATAGGAAGCATAAGCTGGAAATTTGCTGGCAAAGCTGGTTTGTATTTCCAGCTATTTAAGCAAATCAGTCCAAAAGCAAGATTAAACTTGTTGTTGCTTCTGTTTATCATCATCTTTTCCTCCTCCACCCCCAGCACCATCCTTTGAGCCTCCATCAGAGAGGAAAAGAGGTACACTATTGTGCCAATATTCCCTGCAAGTGCCCACATTTAAAAGCTCAAGGTTCTCTGGCAATTTTTGATGTGCACCCACATAATGAGCATCCTGCAATATCAAAACTTCTTAACACAGTTTTCAGCCCAAGCATAAGGGCCATTAGCCAACAATTTCAGAAGCACTACAATGATATGATCAAGGTCAAGTGGTTTCAAAAGGATGGAGTACACAGTGGGGTTTACAGCCTCTGTGATTATCATTAGAGGTCTCCAGGACAGAATTTGGACCAATAAGCTCTTGGAACTATCCCACACAAAAGATAAGTGGCAGCCCTTCATCACTTGGCTTGTTTGCTAGGAAGCAAGGAGGTATTCTCCTCTTGGCTGCTCCCTCTGACTACCTATTTTACCCAGAGCTTGGAAAAGTTACTAAAGTCCCAAAACAGTCTAGCCAAGCTTTGGAGCAGATACAGTGTAGAAGTGCTTTCCATTAAGACAGAAATGACAACAACTTGACAGTCTTATGCATGTCCACGCAAAACAAGGCCCCACTGATTTTAGCATTGCTGCCAGACAAAGATGTGTAAATGTTGGCATTGTGGAACTTCTACTGTGCGAAGGGGAAACAAAAAACTTTCAGAAGCTTTGATTTCATCTAGTAATGACAAAAGCAGGCAAGTCCTTCTTTGAGACAATGGAGGTAAGTAATTGTAAAGCAGACTTCTGAAACCTGGCACACTGTTTGGGTACCTGGATCACAGCTCCCAGAAGCCCCATCCAGTGGTTATGCTAAATCATAGAATCATAGAGTTGGAAGATACCCCAGGGGCCATAGAATCCAACCCCCGGCTATGCAGGAACACCCATCAAAGCACTCCCAACAGATGGCCATCCAGCCTCTGCTTAAAAACCTCCAAAAAAGGAGACGCCACCACACTCTGAGGTAGCACATTCCACTGTCGGACAGCTCTGACTGTCAGGAAGTTCTTCCTGAGGTTCAAGTGGAATCTCCTTTCCTGCAGCTTGAATCCATTGCTCCCTGTCCTAGTCTTTGGAGCAGCAGAAAACAAGCCTACTCCCTCCTCAAAATGACATCCCTTCAAATATTTAAACATGGCTATCATGTCCCCTCTTAACCTTCTCTTCCGCAGGCTAAACATACCCAGTTCCCTAAGCTGTTCCTCATGGGGCATGGCTTCCAGACCCTTCACCATTTAGGTCACCCTCCTCTGGACAAGTTCCAGCTTGTCAATATCCTTCTTGAATTGAGGTGCCCAGAACTGGACACAGTATTCCAAATGAGGCCTAACCAATGCAGAATAAAGTGGTACCATTACCTCCCTCGATCTAGACACCATACTCTTATTGATGTAACCAAGAATTGCATTGGCTTTCTAGCTGCTGCATCACACTGCTGACTCATGTTCAGCTTGTGATTTACCAAGACTCCTAGATCCCTTTCACATGTACTGCTATCCAGCCACACATCCCCCATCCTATATTTGTGCATTCCATTTTTTCTGCCTAAGTGTAGGGCTTTACATTTCTCTCTGTTGAAATTCATTTTGTTAGCTTTGGCCCAGGTCTCCAATCTGTCAAGGTCATTTTGAATTTTGATCCTGTTTCTGGGGTATTAGCAACCCCTCCCAATTTGGTGTCATCTGTAAATTTGATCAGCATGCCCTCCACTCCTTCATGTAAGTCACTGATGAAGATATCGAACAGCACTGGGCCCAGGACAGAACACTGTGGCACCCCACTATTCACTTCTCTCCGGAAAGAAAAGCAGCCATTGGTAAGCACCCTTTGGGTTCAGTCGGTCAACCAATTACCAATCCACCTAACAGTAGCCCTGTCAAGCCCACATTTTACTAGCTTCTTTGAAAGAATGTCATAGGGAACTTTGTCAAAGGCCTTACTGAAGTCAAGATATGCCACGTCTACAGCATTCCCTTCATCTATCAAGCTTGTAACTCTATCATAAAAGGAGATAAGATTAGTCTGGCATGACTTATTTTTGAGAAATCCATGTTGACTTTTAGTAATTACAGCATTGCTTTCTAAGTAATTATAAACAGACTGTTTAATGATCTGCTCTAGGATTTTTCCTGGTATTGAAGTCAGGCTGACCGGGCGATAATTATTTGGGTCCTCTTTTTTTCCCTTCTTGAAGATGTGGACAACATTTACCCTTCTTCAGTCTGCTGGGACTTCTCCTGTTCTCGAAGAGTTTTCAAAGATTATTGCAAGTGCTTCGGAAATGACTTTTGCCAGTTCTTTTAATATCCTTGGATGTAATTCATCTGGCCTGGAGACTTGAATTCATCTAGTTTAGCCAAATATTCCTGTATTACTTCTCTACTTATTCTATGCTGCATTTCACCCCCTTCCTCATCTGCTTCCCATTCCCCTGGTCGAGTACTTCTATCCTTTTGGAGAAAACTGAGGCAAAGAAAGTGTTGAGTAGTTCAGCCTTCTCTCCTCTCTCTGTTATTAATTGGCCATCTTCTCTATTCAGCGACCCTATCATTTCCTTGTTTTTCCTTTTGCTGCGGACATATCTAAAAAAGCCCTTTTTATTGTTTTTAATGTCTCTGCAAAGCCTGAGTTCATTCTGCACTTTAGCCTTTCTGACCTTCTCCTCTACATCTCCTGGCTATTTCCTTGAATTCCTCTTTGGTGGTTTCACCATTCTTCCATTACCTGTACATGTTTCTTTTAACACTTAGCTCAGCTGAGAGTTCTTTAGTCAACCATTCCGGTTTCTTTAGACACCTGCCATTTTTCCTCTTTATTGGCACAGTTTTCAATTGTACCTTCAGTATCTCACTTTTAAGAAACTCCCATCCATCCTGAACTCCTTTCTATTTTAGTATTCTTGACCATGGGATTTCAGAAAGTAACTCCCTAAGTTTACAGAAATCAGTTTTCTTAAAGTTTAGGATGCTTGTCTGGCTACATTTGGCTTCTCCTTCCCACTGAATGACAAACTCCTAAAGAGCATGGTCATTCCCCCCTAAGATCCCACCACCTCCACCTCATCAACTAGGTCATCCCTATTGATCAGGATCAGATCTAAAATAGCTGATCCCCTTGTTGCTTCTTCCACCTTCTGGATCATGAAATTGTCTGCAAGGCAAGCGAAGAACCTGTTGGACCTTGTGGTCTTGGCAGAGTTTGACTGCCAACAAATATCAGGATAATTGAAATCTCCCATTAACATGCATCTCTCCTTTTTGAATGTGTAGTCATCTGCTCCAGGAAGGTGTCATCCAAGTCCTCACGCTCACCTGGAGGTCTGTAGCAAATCCCCCCAGTCACATCCCTATTGTTTCTCACTCTCTTAATTCTTACCGAGACGCTCTCGACTTGGCTTCCCAGATTTAAGTCATGGAGCTCTTCACAGGTGAAAACATCCTTGACATATAAGGCTACTCCTCCTCCTTTCTTGTTTGGTCTATTTCTGTGAAATAGGTTATACTCCCCTATTCTTACATTCCAATCATGAGATTCATCCCACCAGGTTTCAGTGATGCTTCTTAAATCATATTTATTTTGTTGTACTAAGAGTTGGAGTTCATCTTGCTTATTTCCCATGCTCTGTGCATTAGTGTAGAGACACTTGAGACCATGTGCCCTTCCTGGAAGTCCTGTACTAGTTACTTTCCCTCCCCCTGTTGGTTTCTAGTTCTACTTGGCCTGCCCTATCTATATCATTTGGGCCATTTTTCACAGCACTCTCTGAATCCTTGCCCAGAATAATACTGTCTCCCTCCCTAGTCAAAGTCAGCTTAAAGACCTCCTGATCCATTTTGCAAGACAGTTAGCAAAAATGTTCTGGCCAACAGTTGTGAGGTGCAAGCCCTCCTTTGCCAAATAGAAAATTGTACTCCATTTGCAGAGAACTAGGAAAGGTGCTTAAGACTATACCATCTGCTGCAGTATGTTATTCAAGACAAAACCCACAAATCTACTGAACAATGATGGCAGCTCTTTAACCTCCAGCAGTGCACTTTGATTAAGTAGCCAAGAACTGGTCAAACGCCTTCATATCTGGAACTAGGAAGACCACATGGCCTAAAACAGGCTGTATGCACTCCCCCCACCCCATTTTTTTTTAACACTTTATTGCCAAAAGCTGTTGACGGCTATCCCTGAAGACTTGCAGTACAGGTGGCTTTACTTAAACATTTCACAACACTACTCAACCCCCTACTCCCAACATGAGGAAAAATCCAGAAGACAGAACAAGAAGTAACTTCTGGCTGTGATATCTGAGTGGATGTAGAGTATGACAGCTCACTATAGGGCTGAAAATTTGATCTTTTGTTTATCGTGCCTTTCTCCTAAAGTGGGACTCCTTTCTCTTTCAACACTTGGAAAAATAGACCCAGCTGTTATTAATTCACATAACTGCTATTCCTGATAGCCCTCCAGACCTGTTTTCTACAGGTTGCTCAAAAGACAAAAGTAAAGGGTCTCAATAGTATTCAAATCTGAGACACTGTATTGGCAGATTTTAACTACTGTCCAGCATTTATGTATTTTAACACACTTCTATCATATAAAGCAGAGGTCTGGTTTTGCCTTCTTGCTTTCTATATATATATATTAAAGCACAGGCAGTGAGTCTGGGAGCTAATTTTGCCCTCCCTCAACCTGCAACAGGATGCACTACCCTCCAAATCAAAAGTGGTCAGATGTTCACTTTTGATTTCTTATAAATCTTATTTTTAGTAGAAACAAAGTACAGGAAGTGCCCACCTTTTGATGCCCTGTTATCTGATGACTCGCTCTTTTGAGGTTTCCAAATTAAGGACAAATTCCATTAATTTTATGAGAGTTCCACTCTTTCATCAGTTCTTCTTGCCTATGGAGATTTGCTTGGGACCATTTGCATGCTCACTGCTTGCAAAGAGAGCTGGGGGGGCGGGAAGGCACCAAGCCAGCTGAGAGACTTTGCAAGAAGCACATGGTCCTAAGTGAGCCTTCACAAATCCTTCTTGTGCCCTGCAGAACATGGTTTCTACTTTCTGACAGTTCTCTGGTCCCTAATCTGTCAGATAAGTGGGGGAAGCACGGATTGTGGGCGTACATCTTTTCTGGATGCTTAAAGGGCTGCAATTTTTCTTCTTTTACAAAATGATATATATACGCGCAGAGGTGGGGCTTTTGGAGGCTGCAAAATTGGGTTGATAGCTATGTGCTGCCTCACTGTGTCCCACTCCTGTTTTAACAGATAGACATGTAGCTCTTGGCTGGAAGCCATTTTGACTGCTTTTGACCAGCCACAGTGATGCTGGCATTTGAAGAACTGCTAGCCATAAAGCATTTCAGCAACTAAATACACCTGTTCTCCAGAGCGCAGAGGGCTGGGGAACATGTCAGGTACATCAGACTGGGAATCATTATACAGTCAAGTATATCATTCACTCCTATAATTTTACTTACCTCACAGAAATTCTTTAGCTCATCTTCCTTCAACTGCATTGTCTGCAGAGTCTGATTTGCTTGACTCAGTTTCTGTGTCAAGTCACTGGCCTTTTTTTCAAATTCCTGTTTTGCTGAGAGAGTCTAAGAAGGAAAACATGGCAAATTTTAATACGTGGGCCTGTATAACATAAAACAATATAAAAATATTCTTGCTGTAGCTGAGAAGTCATAGAATAAGCCAATTTTATTTTTAAAATTATATGGTAAAAAGCCAAACATCTAGAAACACAGATCTACTACCATTAAGCTTAAATATTGGCTCAGCTAGTGCTAAGAATAGACATATATGAAATATTCTAATAAGGAAATTGCTTAAACTGTGGCTGCCTTGAGTCCCACTCTTGGGAAGATGGTGAGAAAAATGATGTAATTGATTAATTGATTACGCATGTAGGTATTTTCCCTCCAAAGGTACAAGACTTAAGATCCTCAAAGTCGGCATATTTTATTGAACTAAAAAGTCAGTAGTTAGTCACCCCTCCATACATGTGGATTCTGTATCCATAGATGCAACCAATGACAGTTTGAAAAATATTCCCCCCCAAAAAAATCCAAAAAGCCGTTTGATTTTGCCATTTTATACAAGGGACGATTTTACTACACCACTGTACATATTGAGACTGGAGCATCCATGAATGTTGGTACTCACCGGGGGTCTTGGAACCAAACCCTAGCTGATACTAAGGACCCAGTATATATTCTTTTTGGATACTCTTCTACTTAATTTGCAATTTTATACTTTTATTGAAATTAATGAGATATTACATGTACTGCCTTTAAAGCCTAGCCTTTTTCCCCCTGAAGTCATTCAGTAAAGCATCAAAATAAGCTGTTAGTGCTCTATGTCATTTATCAAAAGCTTGCAAAAGCAATTGAAGCACAATAGAAATAAAATGCAGGCCCTCTGCAGACATATCTTTTAGCCAGTGGTGACTCCATATCAGTGAGGCAGCAAATCTGCTATTGGTTTTTATGTCAAATGAGATCAGCTACCAAGATGCTGAACATATCTAAGGATGTTGAATCAGTGATTTGAACTATTCTGGCCAAGCTCACTCTTATTTTTTTATAATTTTACGCATCTCTTTATATATCACATTCCAAGAAGAGTACACTCTATGCAACTGTTTGCCTGCTTTTTCATTTTTGTTTTGTTTTGTGGAGTAACAAATATGCATGGATTGGACACATACATTTTAGACTCTGCTCATAACCATGGGAGATATGACAGCTAATGTATGGATATCAGGTGGACTCAGAAGATATCATGTGGGATGAGGGAAAATCAGCAAGATCTTGATCCTTCTCCAAGTTCAGGTTATATACAGAAAGAGCCAAAATAAGGACATAAGGCTGACACAATCTATTTATCAATAGTAAAATTCAGCATGTTACCAGATGGATGCTGCTGTTAGCACTAAAAATCCCCAGTAGAACACAATACGCAATATCTTCCACAGGTATCTGATAGCAACTTCCATGGAAATGCATGACAAAGCTTTATCACCTGAAAACTGCCAGTTGGATCACTATGGTATCAGAAGATGGTAACTTCCAGGGGTTGGGGGCAGGCTGAATCCCTCTGCAACCCCTTGAGGCCTGCACCACCAAAATCTTGTAGGAGTAGCTCACTTTGATGCAGGAAGGTGTAGGAGTGACACCCTGCACCACAAAGCCCTGCCAATGTCCAGGGGAAAATGTGTCTGTGACAGAGAATAGGAAGAGTGATATCCTGAGTGGTAGAAAAAGCGCCCAGCAACAGGTTGCCAGGCAACCAGAATGGCCACTCCAGAGGAAGACCCAGCCCCTTTACTGGGGAGGAGGGGTTGGATGCCTGAGTGGAAATGTGTTTGTAGAAGGCACACTGGTTTGGTTGAGGAGTCAGACTTTCAGGGATGAAGGGCAAAGGGTGAATCTTTCAGCTAAAGGAGTTCCCATTCAATCGAGGGTGGTTGAATGAGAGGGGTGTTTTCTCAGGAAAAGCCTGGAGAAGGGGCAGAAGAGAAATCAACCCACTGTTAAATCTGGTCAGAGAGAGTGGGCTCAATTTGGGAACATAGCCTTTGGCAAAGAGAGAAGTCAGAGGGGTGTGTGCAAGCACGTGTGTGTGTGTGTGACGTGTACCTTTATGCTGTTGTAAAGAGACAAGAAACCATTTAAACACACTCAAAAGATCTGTTTGAACTTAGGCATACATACAAAATCAATACATTATTCTGTTTGCTATTTTAATAAAGATTATACTATATTTTCTTACAAAATTGGTCTCAACTGAATGATTCTCAGTGATTATAACCAACCAGAACCACATTATCATAAGTTATTAAAGGGGTTTTAATTAACAACTGGAAGGCTTTATTTACCCTGGTTACACAAAGGTGGTGTTTTTAGGGAAAGCCAGAGCTGTGCATAAAGTGACAAGGCTCTTTGGCTGACTTTGGAGAAGGAAGAAAGGTGCCATTCCAGCCAAGAGAAGAGAAAGCAGGCCTTGTTGTCTGTTAGCTCCACAGTCTCCTTCTGAAAAAAACAAGACTAGAAAATGGCTTGTTTTTGTTTTTTGCTGTGCTAGTGCAGCCTACGGTTGGTTGGATGTTCCTCTTTTGCACTGGCAAACAAGGACAGCGGGACCAAACAAAATAAAATGTTGTCCCGCATATTTCTGAACTACACAGACACCTTGATCTTATGAATCCAGGAGACCTCTGAGAAACATATGGAATTCTAACCTAAGCAATGTATCCATTGATAATAAAAATGTTATGGGCAGTTCTGTAGATTTAGGTCTAATATTCCTATGGCTGATGTTCACATATTCCTAACCTGGTTTCATTTTTTTGAAATAAAAAACTCCTCAGTTGCTGTGTATTGGAATACCTGTGTATAAGGACAAAAACAATATTACAGGCAGTTCTGCGTACTCATGTTAATGGGTGTGTGCTCCACCCTTAATTCTGAAATTAACCATGAGGCCTATACAAGTGTGATCAGTCTCTGCAGCCAGAGATGGTTACAACACGTTGTCTCATGCTCTGAACTTCAGTCTTGCTGCTTATCAGTTGTGTTTGAATATTCCATGTATAAAATACCTACTTTCTCCAGTTCAGCTTTAAGAAGATTGTAGCTATCTTTGGCTCGACCCAATTCCCCTTGTAGGCTGGATCTGACTTGACCAACATGAAGAGAGAGTTCCTAGAATGGTGACGATGGAGGAAAAAAACATAAACAAGAAATTCTCAAATATTCCTAAACTGGTTCCAATTCTTTTTAAAGAAACTTTTTAGCTGCTATGCTAAGTATCAAAACAATATAATAATGTCGGTGAGAGGAAGAAATATATAATAAATAGCATATACAATTTATTGAACAATGTCTGTGGCCAAAGAACTGTAAAACTAGTTCCGTAAGCTCAGTGGGGCTCTAGCGACTGACATCTTCTTGATTAGCTTCCCTTCCATGCCAAATGGTGAATTGCTCTGGAAGCAGCAGAGTTTCAAAAGCAGCTTGTGACATGGCATAGAGGTCAGCTGTTCAAAGAAATCAACAAAGAAAGCAAAAATTCTTCTGGGTTAATACACCGTGTATGAGCTTAAGTAGGTCTTTGGATCCTAGCCTACATAGGCAGTAGGAACTGAACATCAGGGAGAAAATCAAGTGGATCTGCTGATACTCACCTTGTGACTAAAGATGTAGGAAAGAAAAAAAAGAAACATTGATTGTGGAGAAGGAATGTTATATTCCAGCACACAATTTCTGGCACTTCTGTTTTCGGAATGTAATGGAACATCTGGTGAAATGTGTAGGATTTATTTTACATACTGTATATACTCATGTATGTCGACCTCATGCATAAGTTGAGCACAGGTTTGGGAGGCAAAATTATAGGTTTTGATAGATTCATGGATAAGCTGAGCATGATTCTGCAAAGAGGGAAAGTACCAGTGCAATCTCAAGGGGTCTGGCTGCCGCCATTTTCTCACCCAGGCATTCTAAAAGGTCTTTCACCACTCCATTCAAAGAAGAGAATGATTCTTTTTTGATAAAAATTAAGATACAGTATTAGCTCTTATTTTTAAAAAAGTACCCATCTTTTCTCTGAGTAAAGTGGCAAAAGGTAACAGCTTAGTCCTTCCTGGGAGAACCTAAAAGAAGCATTGACCCCCTCCACTCTCTTGGTGCTCCTTTGAGGGGAAGTGCCAAAGAGTTGCTGCCACAATTTTCCCACCCAGGCATTAAAAAGCACCAGAAGCAGTACCACGTCTGTCATGCACTAAATTCACACACACAAATAGAACAGTGCTTAAACACTATTTATTAGGAGCGTGATACATCGTACAGGACTTCAGTGACTGAACTGGTGGCAATTAGCAAGATTCAAAACATAAAAGAGTACATCTTCTTGCCCGCAAGAGACCTTGAAGTCTTGATGCAGCCTGGCTAGCTTTTGTTTATCTAATGGTCTCTGGTTCTCATACCTTGTTACAAACAAGCTGCTACTTAACTCTTACTACATATCCCATTACTAAAATATGGAGGGCTACCCGACAACGTCAGAGAGAGTAGAGGTGATCAGTGTCCCTTTTAGTTTCTCCTGGAATGAACTATGCTCTCACTTTTCACCACTCTACTCAAAGAAGGGGATGGTTCCTTTTTTGATAAGTTTTAAGGTACAGTACTTACACTGACCCATAGATTAGTCAACCTAGGTTTTTTGGCTTAAGTTTTTGACTAAAATTTCTAGACTTACACATGAGTATATACAGTGTGTTTCATAGTATTTTAACAGATAAGAGTATGTAAATATAAGTCTACTAGCATATCTACCTGGCGTTGCCTGGGATTTTATTTTCTCATAGATACTTGTTAGAAAGATTTGAGATCCTGTGTCTCTAATTCCCCAAACTGTCTTGTCTAGTACCTGTAACCTTTCCCCATATTCCCCAATCCAATCTATATTCAGAGTTGTTAACATACAGAGGTTCAGTTTCTGAGGGAATACACTATCCTTCTCTTTCTTGCTGCTAGGCCTTGTCTTCATAGCAACTGGCCAGGCCCAAGAGCTCTCTGGCTGAGAATTCTAAAGGCCACTCCCTGAACTACCAACCCCAGGATTCCATAGAATCTTCACAGCCAGCCAGTCATATGAGGTCTTCTCACCTGACACAGCCAATCACGAAGTCTTTGCCTGCCTGACACAGACAAACTCACAAACTTTGACTTTTATATATTAGATAAGCCTGAATTTTACAGTTAATCCTGATTAGACCAGAACCACTGGATCCACAAGATATACTTTTGTGTTGACTCACCATTCAGCCACTGACTCTGTGGGTTTATTCCACTTGGAACTTGTTACCAGAATACCATCCTATGATTGCACATTTTGCCTAGGAATGAGATCCAGTAAACTCGACAGGAATAGACATACATATGATGGCACTATAAATAATGCCTAACAACTGATGAATGCCCAGCAGAGATACAACATTAGAAATCCACTCAACATGTATAACAAATCAGGAGAATTATGCAGTCCCACAGACTTCCCCTCTTAACCTTTGTGAATTCCTCCTGTCTTCCCTGGTTAGTGTTAGCTGCCGTAGCATTGCCTTTACCTTTTGGCATTCTTTTTCTTTCTCTTTTATTTTCTCCTGCAAAGCACGTTGAGCACTTTCGAAATTTTGTCTCTGACAGCTGAGCTCCTCCGAAAGCCTTTTCACCTTTTCCTCTTTTGCAGCACACTAAAACAAGAGTAACGAAATATTGCTAAGATTGGGAATATTTGGCACTTGATTTGTTGTTGATGTTCTCCTTAGGTGCTGTCAAGTCATTTCTGACTTACAGCAACCATACCACAGGCTTTTCTAGGGGCTGAAAATGCATGACGTATCCAAGGTCACCCAGTGGGTTTCCACAGCCAAATGGGGAATCGAACCTTGGTCTCCAGGATTGTAGTCCAATATTCAAACCACTACACTATGCTGGCTTACTTGATTTGTACATGGGCTTACAATTAATTTCTTTATTATTTCTCATTTTCATTTCTATTCCAACATTCCACTTTAAAAAAGTCTCACAGGGTTCAGGGCAGCTAAAAACATAATTAAACACAAATTAGTGGCAAATTTCAAACAGGAAAGCCAAGGGAACTATTAAATCGTCACAGTTATCAAGTGGTTTAAGATCACAATAACCCAGTAAGCTTATAAAGGCCAGTTTGAAGAGATGTCTCTTCACAACTTTCCTAAACGCAGCAAGACAGTGAACTGAAAGCACCTCAAAAGGAGAATTATTCATGTCTTATTTGATTTGTCTCTCAATATGAGAACCAAAGTGGCTTGCAATACAAATTTAAACAAAATAGGTAAAACATTATGTGGAATAAAAGTTTAAAAAGGCATTTAACAACCAATCCAACTAAAAATTAATTGAAAACAATTGAAAACAAATTAAGCACATATTACACATTTACAACAGCATAGCCACTGCACAGTGTTCCACCTCAGCCAGTTAAAGGCTGAATGTCTCTTTAAATAAGAGAATCTTTGCCCACTAGTGAAAAGAGAGCAGATAGGGAGCCCTCTGAGTTTTCCAACAGAAAGAATTCCATAGCTTAGGAGCAGCTACCAAGAGGGCTCTTTTCTATGTTCTCATCAGACAAGCCTGTGAATGCATTACATAGCCTGACAGCAACACAAAGAGAAAGCCCTCTCTTGCAAGCATATCCAGCAGATATTGCAGGCAAAGATACTCAAAGGCAGAAGGTTCATAGCTGATAGGGTCAAAGATGATTTAATACCTACAGACGGAGACAGAGGGCAAGAACAAATTTTTAAAAAGTGCAATATGAACCAAAATGGGCACCTCACTGCTACTGAAGAAATATCTTTGGAGAAATTCAAGATCTAATACTTCTCAAAAAATGATCTAGATCAGCGGTTCTCAACCTGTGGGCCGCGACCCCTTTGGGGGTCGAACGACCCTTTCACAGGGGTCGCCTAAGACCATCGGAAAATACGTATTTCCGATGGTCTTAGGCTCCATTCTCTCCTCAGTGGTGGTGCGCAAGCATGAGCCACGTGCTCACATCCTCCTGCCCCCTTTGAAGTACCTTACTAAAGAAAATTTTCTTGGCATCGAGCGAGAGTGAGTTGGAAGGGCAATCTCCGACCAGCCACTCCGAGGTTCAAACAAAGCTAAAAACATCTAGTATAAGGAAGTCTGAGAAGGTAAGAATTAAAAAGAAGGTGAAAGGAAAATTACCTGGTAACGCAGTTAAGTCTGTTAAGGGCGGGGAAGGGCTCCCAACCGCTTCTTTAGCTTCCGGTTGCCATGTTGAAAAGAGGCGTTCAGGAAGCAAGGGAGGGGGCTATGAGAGGAAGGAGCTCTCCTGACCAATCCCAGCTCGCCAGCAACACAGCCAATCACACTCAAGCATGCGAGCAGCCTCTGCCAGGAGAAATGGCAGCCTCTCAGTCGGCAGTTCCTTGCCCTTCTGTGTTAGCGAATACAGCAGCGCAGGGCAATTTAGCATTGTGCGTGGTGTCATTAGTCACTAGGAGCCAAACTGCAATGCCTATGGAACGTAAAGAGGTAAGATTTGAACCTCCTATGTCCTCAATGTCTTCCCAGGGGAATGTGTCTGGGTGTAGTAGGGAGGTGATAAGACAAATGATTGCTGAAGAAATGGAGGTGCATGTTAATAGGCAAATAATAT
This sequence comes from Iguana delicatissima, assembly GCA_948472985.1. Lineage (NCBI taxonomy): Eukaryota > Metazoa > Chordata > Lepidosauria > Squamata > Iguanidae > Iguana > Iguana delicatissima. The sequence goes on from CAOKZL010003037.1 coordinate 17,974, forward strand.
TAGTGAAATGATTTCACAAAATACATAACAAGTTTAAAAAATGTATTGCAAGTTGGACAATTCATTGAATTTGAATGTAATGTCATTATTAAGCAGTCAACAAACTACTTCCATGAATCCTTCATTTTCACGTGATTTTCCTGATGATATAAAAGTTATTCAAGCTGAATCAAATGGTGTGTGTTTACCAAAAAAGTCTACCTGTAGGTCCAAAGTGACTAGAGTTGAGGAATCTGCTTTGTCACACTCTGAACAAATCAACACTGAATCTGAAAGTGATGAGGAACCAGGTTTGGCAGATACTCATGGGAATAATGACTCTAAATCAGATGGTTCTATTTCTGAGGAGGAGGACGCAGAAGATGATAATAAAGTGAGATTATTTTCCTCAGATTCTTTTAAATATTTGCTGAAAAAGGTGTTGGTAACTCTGGGACTGGACAGTCTGGAGAGTGCCACTTCAGATACTAATAAAAACAAGAATGTTGCATCAATTGTAAAGAATAAGCCTACAAAATCTAGTGTTATTCCCATGCCAGATTTATTTTTGGATTTAATTCAGTCTGAATGCAGTGAAACCAAATCTTCAAAGTTTATATCATTTATGGTGGGCTAAATATCAGATATTTACATTACGATTCATAACAGTAGCAAAATTACAGTTATGAAGTAGCAACGAAAATAATTTTATGGTTGGGGGTCACCACAACATGAGGAACTGTATTAAAGGGTCGCCGCAGCATTTGGAAGGTTGAGAACCACTGATCTAGATCAACGAAGGAGTCTTCTTCAGCCTCCAGCCAGGCTAACTGGGGATGATGGGAGTTGCACTCCAATACACAGAGAGAGAACCAGGTTGGGGAAGGCTGCATTAAGCCTGTTAAATACAACCCTATCTTTTTCAAGGTCCTGTTTTTACCCTAGAGGTTGAACAAAGCGGGAAAATATACCTGCTTTCTCTCTAGAGGGAGCAGAGAAAGCTGCCAGCACTTTTCACAACTCTGCAAGGGAATCTGAGACACATCCTTTGGGCCACAGATGGTTTTGTTTTTATTTCTAAAACTATTTACTGTACTATCAGCAGGGAGGAATTTCTTTTGGGAAGACATAGACAGAACTGACAGTACCAAGGTGGGTGAAAGAATCAACTTGGCAGTCCCCATGTAAGTAAAAAAATGAAGAATGGTAAAAAAAAGAAGTAGTGTTTCACTATACTCACTGGGTGCAAACCAAGAAACAAACAGGTATACAGGAACATGATTTAAGATAAAGATATGGGGGAAAACACACTTGATATTGCACAAGTCTTAGAACAGCCCAGCATTTAAACAAGCTGTTTACTATACACACAGAGCCTTCCCAGTGGAACCTGCAACACAACATTGCAGTATAGTTCTATTCAAAATTCCCGTTCCCACCTGGTTTTCCACTTCTCTCCCATCGCAAGTTAGCATTCTACAGATATTGTGCGTGCAAAATTTCAGCAGGCTGCTTTGGGGATCTTTTGTTCTTAGGTTTCTTTTCCAAAAGGTTGCTTGCACTCCAAATGCTAGGGCTTCTCTGTGCCTATAGATACTGCCCTCCTGTTCTGCATTGGCTGGTACTCAAAAATTGCCAGCAGTATAATACAAAAGATTCCATGAATCTGTCCCTGCTATTCTTTGCCATACAGATCATATGACCACCATTCCATGACGAACATGGCTAATATCGTTGATTTCATTGATTAATATTTGGATGAGGAATGCTGCACATTGTAGAGGGGAGAAGCTGCAGTTCGATGCTGGACTACATGCTTTGGATAAACAAGGTCCTAGTTTCAGTCTTCAGGCAAGAAAAAGAGTTCTGACTGTAACTCCAGAGAACTGCTACCAGCCAAAGTTGAAAATATTGAACTACATGGAACAATGGTCTCATTCAACAGTATAAGTAAGCTCTTTACGTTCTTATCTCCAAAAATAAAGATAAATTAGAAGATGTGCACCTTACTTTTAAATGGAAAGTTTCTGTGGATTAAATGACAGCTTCTCCTTTGATGAAACTTTACTAATGTGAAAATACTGTCTGAACAGATATCAAATCATATGAAAATCTTTTCTGTAAATCCAACTGACGGGGGTAAGTCAGTGCTGTGCGACACACCAGTGAAGGTTGGACATGCTTGCATGAAACAGATCTTAGAATTTTAAAAGCATCTACAAAGGACTTTACCTGATCAGTAGCTTGATCAAATTGTGCTGTAATTCTGCTCATTTCCTTTCTGGTTTTGTTCAGGGCTTTATCTTTTTCTGTTAATTCCATTTTCAGATTTTCAAGTTGCAGCTGAGCTTCTTGAAGTTTAGTAAAACTGACTTTCATATCTTGTGTTTGAATTTGGAGTTTATGCTCCAGTTCTTGAACTTTGGATCTTAACTCTGTGCATTAACAAACAAACAATGTAGCATTATTTGATATATTTTAGACTCATCAAAAAGTATGTTTGCATTTCTCCAGGGAGGTTATCACTTCTTTGCATAACAGAGTGTGTGATATAAACACTTTTTTAGAATAAACAGGCCATGAATGGTTCTCAGTTAAATTCTTCTGTCTCTCAAATGCTAATCCTCAAAATAAGTAATCTGTAATCCCCAAAATAAATCATGCTGACCAGAAGGGTGATTACACTGATGCAAACAGTAGAACTGGAAGGAGGAGTGATTCGCTTTCCTCCATTCTGGTTTTTAGAAGGGATAGAGGGCTGCAGTGGGAAGGCAAGGGAAGCATATAAAATAGGAAGGATTTTGATTTGAGAAGTATCAGCACTGGGAGCACAGCAGAGGAACAATGTAATAAACAAAGCTTGAGTTGGAAAGAAGCAGGATTTCACTCTAGGTGATACAACTGAATCTGTGCATGACTGTTCACAGTAGGCAAGGTAAACAGCAACTGCCTTCAGAGTCCCTTATGGAGTTTCTGTGAATACAAAAATAGAGAAAAGGGAAAGCAGATGCCTGCCCTCAGCACATATTTTTTTAAAAATAGTATAATTGCCTAAATTTTGCCACCAAAATAGAAATCCTAAGAAAAGTAGAGGCTTTTCAAAGGAAGAAAAAATCATCCTTGTATGCATTTTGGAAAAAGTCTTCAAGCAGTCTCTAGAATGTTTAAAATCTTTGTTTTCCTTACAGAAGGCTTGATCTGGTAGTTTCGTTTCACATGGACATAGTGTTAGTTTTACATTAAAGGTTTGCTGAAACAAGTTGCATTGCTCTTCTTTTTAATGGAGTAGGAACTTCTTTCCATTATTTTTCTGTCTCTAGTACCAAGTTTTCTGCAACATTCTTCTGTTTGGTTAAGTGAAGTACACTTGTACTTATGCCCTGAAACAAGTATTGCCACTGAAATGTTAGCAAAGTAAGGCTACTGTAAAATTTCTGCGCTGCAAAATTCAGAAACAAGAGTGAGATGGTTAAAATATTTGCAATCTACCTTGGTTTTGGGCTTTCAACTTGTTGAGGAATGGAGAATCCTTTGAACTGCTGAAGACGCTGGAGTTGGGTGACACTTTCTTTGCTGATTTCAGATTTTTGTGACTTGGAGTTGCCCCAGATTCCTGAGGAAGATGCGATGTCACTGACCCATTGCTTATAGGAGTTTCCTGAGTACTAGATGAAAAGCGGCTTGGCGTTTTCTCTTGTTGCCATGAGAACACTGATGAGGAAGCTTGCTGCCGAGCAATTTCTCTGCGACTTATCGTGCTTTCAGGACACACGGTATTTGTTTTCTTTTAGAACCAAAGAAGAGAGAAAATGTTTATTTAATTGGACTGAATGAAATTTAGGAAATGCTTCAGAAAATAAGAATCTGCTAATTTGAGATCAAACAAACAATAAACTCACTACCCATTCATCCATCATCAAGTAAAAGAGAGGTGATTTTATGTCTTTCAGTATTTTATGTCAGCTGAGAGCTACTTCCTGTATTCTGTCATAGTTTGTCCTATGTAGCTATCTTTGAGAAGCTGTACTTTTCTCATCCTGAATCAATACTTCGTATTTAAATATTCTACACAATGTTTTAAACCATTACTTGAGACTTCACGCTCTTCAATTCTGCTTCCAGTCTTTTCCTTTCTTCAACTTCTTTACTGTATTTTGCTTGCAGTTCTTCAAATTTTGAATCTGCTAATGCAGAACAGAAATCCCTCAGTAATTTTATTTTATTTATAATCTTATTATTCTTTTGATCTATGATCTTATACACAGAAATATATACACACATATAACTTTGTAGGTAAAACAATAAACATATTCATGTTTTCACAGTATAAAGTATTATGAAATTGTGTTGCTCAGAAAAAAAGGGACTTCCTTTACAGAACACAATGTCTAGGAGATGGGCCCTCAGGAAGAATACAAGACATAATAAATAAACAAGATAGATTAAACAATTGGCTTTGAGGACCAAACTATAGAACTCTTTAATTTTCAATAACAGTGGAGAATATTTTTTTAAAAAGTTAAGAATTTCACCCATGCAGTTTTTAAAAAAAGAATAAAATGTACCTTGGTGATTTGGTGTTGAAGGAACAATGCAGTTCTTCTGGGGTGGGCTATCAAAAGATGCATCTCCAGTAACATGGATCATCTGACTTTTTTCCAATTCAGATTTGTATCTGGTTTTTATTTTTTAAAAGGCAAGGAAACTCCATTAAGAAACAGCAAAAATAGGGTTGTATCCATACGGGGCTAGCTGAAATCAATATGACAACTGAATGAATAAATTATGTCTTGTTGCATTCATTGGGAAATAAGCTCAACTAATTAATAGAACAATCCTCTTTATGTTTACTCCTAAATCCCACTGCTCCATAGGAATTAAGTAGAATGCAGTTTACTTCTTAATAAATGAGTACAGCATTGCTGCCCTATTCTGTATCTTAGTCCTCTGTTTCTGAAATACCCAATCCATGCTGAAAGATTTAATTTGTACAATATTCAAGACACAGCAATGTTTCGCAAACTTCTGTTCTGTTCCACAGCCCCTAAGGAGTATTTAATCATGTCACTGGGTGGGGTTTTAGGGGGAAGAATTTGCACAGAATATAAACAAAGCAGATCTCTCAACCAGAAGCTCTTTATAAACTGCAAAGTGTTAAGGTGGTAATCCAGATGTGTCCACTGGAGCCATTAAAACATGAGTATAATTTTCCTCCAGGCATAAAACTTTACATATTTGCCATGTAACCTCATTGTGATTCATTAAGATAGTATATAATCCTAGCTTCAGATGACTTTCCTGATTCTGTTAAAATCAAACAAATTACAACAAGGTGGGTTTTCTGTTCAACTACTTTTTTCTGGTTTGGTTGTCTGGGTTCCAGATTTTCAACTGCAATTTCATGCAACCTAGATACAACTATACTGAAAAATTGCTGCAATTTATAAAAACAACAAAAACATTTTTAAAAAAATTGCAGTTTCAGACAGCGGAGTAATGTAAGAACAGTCTGCTGGGTCAAACCAAAGATTACTTGTTCCTCCAATTTGTCCCCACAATAGCCAGACAGATGCTCAAGGAAGAACCATAAGCAGGACATATTTCAAGTATAACTATCTGCCCATGTTCCCCAGCAACTGGCATACAAAACTACAGATATACTTCCCCAATACTGAGAGTAATATAACAGTAGCTGCAGTGAAATTGCCTAAGCCCCTATTAATGCTGTCCAAACTGGAGGCGATCATTACATTTATGGCAGTGAATGTCACCATATGAAGCAGAACATCATTAGATTCTTTCTCCATATTATACGCTAATTCTGTACATCTCTCTCACATTTCATCTTTGCTCACCTTTTCTGCTAAAAAGCCTCAAACGTAACTTTTCTTCAGAATGGAATTGGTTTTAAATAGCTATATTGCTAGTCAAGAGATCCAGCATGGTGCCGTGGTTTGAGTTGGACTATGACTCAGAAGACTCGGGTTCAAATCCCCACTCAGCCATGGAAACTCAGTTGGTGTCCTTGGGTAAGTCAGACTCTCTCAGCCTCAGAGTAAGGCAAAGGGTAATCTTGAACAAACCCTCCCAAGAAAGCCCCATGATAGGCTTGTCGCCATAAGTTGAAAATGACTTGAAGGACCACAAGAACAATTGCCAGTCAGACTGGATGGCCTCAACAATATGGGTCTGGATCAAGAGCGATCCTTCTCATTGTGGCTGGGCAGCATTTTGGTGGCAGCCAGCAGAACTTGGCAACCTCCTTATGAGTTCAGTTCCTCCTCAAAGAAGAGATTCTCACCTTTTCAGTTCTTGTTCTAGCTTTTCAACTTGTTTCTTGCTTGAAATGAGTTGTCCTTCTTGAAAGTTAACTTGTGATTCTTTCACTTGAAGTTCATGACAAAGTTTCTGCCTTGTATTTTCTAAGTCATCACACACTTCAATCAAGTTCTGGTTTTCTCTCTTCAAAGCTGCTCCTTCATTTTTTTCTTGTTCAACCTTATCAGAAGAGTCCATAATTAATAATCACATTCAGCTTGACTCCAAGTGTCTACTTCATGAAAAATCCCTTACTTGATTCTGGAGAATGAATGTTTTTCTCTGAAACTTTTTCGATACCTTTGCCTAATACTCAAAGGCAGACTGGAACCATAATGTACACCAAGATGGGCAACTTGCTGACCTCCAGAGGTTGTTTGACTACAGCTCCCATCAGCCTTTGTCAGCCTAGCTAATAGGGAGGAATTATGGCAGCTGCAGCTCAAAATCATCAGGTGGGCTACTCAGTGCATGTCTTAGGCCCTTTTCGCACGACTTCACTGTCTCGTTCCTGCCATAGGATGGCAGTGGTCAGGAGGTCAAGCTTCTGCATGTCGTCACTGTCCCGCTGCCATCCTGTCATGGAGTGTCAGGCTTGCACCGTTTTCGCAAAACGGAGAAAATCCATTCGTGTCTGCGATTGTGGTGCTCCCGTCATTCTGGTCATGCAGAAGCTGCAGAGGCGCGTTAGCGATGCTTCCCTCCATAGCATAGCAATGGAAAAAGTCCAGCTGCATTGCGGAAGGAAGACGTGGCACCATTACGTTCTGTTCTGCATGGACCGAGCAGGTGCAGAGGGGAGCATTGCTGACGCACTCCCTTCTGGACCCGGGATTGCAGTGAGACAATGCGGAAGAGCGTCACCGTGTGGAAATGGCCTTAGATTGTTAATACAGTCCTAAATATCTACTGATGGGTTAATAACCAAATAGCATTGACCATGATTCTTTTAGTCAACATGATTCTTTTAGTCAAAGATTTAATCTTTTACTGTTCTTGATAGAAGAACAGTTGTACAAGTTCAATACAATGGTTGGTCTATTGATCCTCATCAATAGTGGCTAAATCCTTTGATAGCACAGGGGACTTACAGAGTACCTAGTTTCCTTCTGTCTCTTAAAGACCTGGTATGCAGATTATCTGGAGGGGGACCCAAGATCAAGCCTCAGATTTGGGTATTCTGCCCCATATAAAACCTGAGCTGAAGTCCATGCAAATAGGTAGGTTCCAATTCTCATTGAACACAACACACAAATCTGAGAACAGAAAAATGTAAGTTTTAAAACCTTCTCCTTTTTTTTGCCATTTGTCTGCTTTCCACTCACCCAGCTGCCTTCTCACATACTTATAATCCCTCCTGATAGGAGATAAGCAGCTGGCGTAGAATCAATGGGATGAAAAATTACCAGAAATGAAAGATGAATTAAGCAGTCTTTCTGTGGCTGCAATCTCCTACTCAGAGTAGTACGCCGCCAAGGCAATTTTTGGGTTCGGAGAAGTACAAAAAATGGTGGATAAAAGACACATGGACCTCTGTAACATCCACTTTAGTCCTGTGTAGGACAGAGATGAGTCCCAGTAGTCCTCCACATGTTATTGGACTTTAGTTCCCATCAAGCCTAGACAGCTTAGCCAATGTTGAGGTATAGTGGGAGTTGTAGTTCAACAGTACTTGAATAGCTAAAGGTTGCCCATTTCTGTTTTAGATTTCAAACTCTTTGGAATTAACAACAGACTTCAAATGGTATTATTGTATGGCTCACATTCCTTCCAATGGGATGGATGACCACAGCACAGAAGTTTCTTTAGACACACTAGAGATGTCAGATTGATCTATGTTCTGCCATTCCTTGCATAAGGGTACCAAAGTTACTTGTCTCACATCTGCCAGATTGGTCAGATATTTTATGCACACATTTGTTCTTTTTATGTAAACTCAAGAACAACATACAACTTTCAGAGGGATCTGGCTGCTGCCAGTTTCCAATCTCAGATTATACACATTACAGACACATAAATAGGTCTTAATAGCAAAGAGCTGCTGGAAGCAGCAATCCAGATATTTCTAGTATGTCCATTTTTTTTTTTACAATTAAGGCAATTAAAAATTATGAGACCATACTACTATTGATTAAAAACAAAACAATATCAAATTCCTCCTCCTGCTCATTTGTCTCTCAAATCTGAGGAGTACCTACCTTCTGCTTTTGTTTCTGTAATGCCGCCTCTAGAGATTCCAGCTGAAACTGTTTTTGCTGTCGCTCTTTTTTAAGCTTCTCCAGATGACTTTCAAGTTCTTGAATCTTGTGAAGGACTCTTGTGGAAAGGCCTTCTTTCCATTCTTCCACAACCCAACTCATTTTATCTTCTTTCACTTTCTTAATACACAAGAAATATCACAAAGGGAAGAAAAGAAAGGTAAATAAAGGTATTGCCCTTTAAATATCTAAAATTATTCCCATTTTTCATGGAACTACAGGAATGATTTTGTGTTTCAGGCTGGAATCTCATATATGCATACTTCAGTGCAAGTCTCACTGAGTTGAAGAGAACTCATTCCCAAGCAAAATGTGTATGGAATTGCACAGGCAATCTGATTCCTCAACTCCAGTAGAAATCCAGTTCTGGCCATTTCTGCACTAGACTGTTATAGCGCTATTATTCCACTTTCAACATCCTATAGAATCCTGGGGTTTGCAATTTTGGGAGGGGCCAGCCAGCCCCTCTCGAAACTGCAAATCCCAGGATTCCATTGGATGTTGAAAGTGGAATAATAGCGCTATAACAGTCTACTGCAGAAATGGCCTGTCTTGTAACTATATATGCAGCTGCATTCTACCTGTGACTAAGGCAGTGGTTCTCAACCTGTGGGTCCCCAGATGTTCATGGACTTCAGCTCCCAGAAGCCCTGAGCATTGACCATAGTGGCTGGGGCTTCTGGGAGCTGAAGTCCACGAACATCTGGGGACCCACAGGTTGAGAACCACTGGACTAAGGTATCAGGATATTTCTTGCCCAACAATGCAGATCTGGACATTATATGAGAAGTTTCACTTCTTCTGTGTTATGCAACATATGAATTCCATATAGTAGCCTTCCACAACCTGATACACTTCAGGTTGGCTGGGGAACGTGGTTTTATAAAGTCCTCAGTACTCATCCTGGAACAAGGAACTAGCATGATAGTTAGTTCTCTGTCCCCAGAAACTGTGGTTGATGATTCAACTGCATATAATCGATGCATATTCTCTATGGATTAGCCCATCTTTGGAATGGGGGACAAAGCAGACTTAGCAGAGATGTCTGTCTAATAGGGACAGCTTGTTTCATCTGGTCATCCACCATTTTCAGATACTGGGGATAGCTTTCTTGTTCACTGCATATTGCTTCTGCTTCTCAGGAGATTCTGTTCCCAGAACTATCTTATTACAGAGGTCTTTGTGATGGCCTGCTTGATTGGTCTAGTTCAGTAAATATCTCTCCATCATAGTTAAACACCTTCCAGATCCAGAGAAACTACCGTATTTTCCGGCGTATAAGACGACTGGGCGTATAAGACGACCCCCAACTTTTCCAGTTAAAATATAGAGTTTGGGATGTACTCGCCGTATAAGACTACCCCTCTTCCAACGCCCTTCTCGGCTCTCGCCCGCTTTCCCCTCGTTGGCCTCCTCCGCTGGGGCTGGGAAGGAAACAAAATGTTTGCCGGAGCCGCCGCAGCTGCTTCCACCAAGGGAAGCAGAGGAGAAGAGGGAAGAGGGCAGCACCCCGCGCCCGGCTCTTTGGGGCTGGGGGGCGGGTGCCCAGACGGGAGGAGGGCGGGGGAGGCCGGCGCCGGCCCTTGCCCTCCACCTGACCCACCGGCCTGGAGGGAAGCCCTCCTTTCCCCCTCTCTGCCAACTTGGCCGGACTCTTCACCACCTCCGTCCTCGCCCAAAACACCGCCACTCCCCCCCCGCCTCAGCGCTCCCTGGCCTGGGAGCTGTAGGCAGGGGTGGGGGTGGAAGCGGAGAGGCAGCGCAACCGGCGCTCGCGCGAGGAGGAAGAGCGGCGAGCGCGAGGAGCCTCGCCTCGCCCAAAACGCCGCCGCTCCCCCGCCTCAGCGCTCCCTGGCCTGGGAGCTGTAGGCGGGGGTGGGGGGTGGAAGCGGGGAGGCAGCGCGACCGGCGCTCACGCGAGGGGAAGAGCGGCGAGCGCAACAAGCCTCGCCCAAAACGCCGCCGCTCCCCCCGCCTCAGCACTCCCTGGCCTGGGAGCTGTAGGCGGGGGTGGGGGGTGGAAGCGGGGAGGCAGCGCGACCGGCGCTCACGCGAGGGGAAGAGCGGCGAGCGCAACAAGCCTCGCCCAAAACGCCGCCGCTCCCCCGCCTCAGCGCTCCCTGGCCTGGGAGCTGTAGGCGGGGGTGGGGGGTGGAAGCGGGGAGGCAGCGCGACCGGTGCTCACGCGAGGGGAAGAGCGGCGAGCGCGAGGAGCCTCGCCCAAAACGCCGCCGCTCCCCCGCCTCAGCGCTCCCTGGCCTGGGAGCTGTAGGCGGGGGTGGGGGGTGGAAGCGGGGAGGCAGCGCGACCGGCGCTCACGCGAGGGGAAGAGCGGCGAGCGCAACAAGCCTCGCCCAAAACGCCGCCGCTCCCCCGCCTCAGCACTCCCTGGCCTGGGAGCTGTAGGCGGGGGTGGGGGTGGAAGCGGGGAGGCAGCGCGACCGGTGCTCGCGCGAGGGGAAGAGCGGCGAGCGCAACAAGCCTCTCCCCCCGCATCTTCAGGTAAGTGCACAGCACCACCCTGGGTGGTTTCATACGGTGGCTGCATACGGTGGGGATGCGGCCGCGGCCATTTTTGAGCTGCCCCCACTGTATGCGGCGACCGCAAAGATGACACCCGGCGTATAAGACGACCCCCAACTTTTGAGAAGTTTTTCTTGGGTTAAAAAGTCGTCTTATACGCCGGAAAATACGGTATCTGTTTAAAACTGAAAAGTTTTAAGAAGGGAGCCAATGTCAGCTAGGTTTTAACTAATGCCTTCCACAATTCTAGGCAGCTGATTAACTAACCTCCCTTATTATTTACACTACTGTTGCTGTGGTCTGGATGAAGCTGAGAACCTCCCTCACTATTTGTTTACCGTATTTTCCGGCGTATAAGACGACTGGGCGTATAAGACGACCCCCAACTTTTCCAGTTAAAATATAGAGTTTGGGATATACTCACCGTATAAGACTACCCCTCTTCCAACGCCCTCCTCGGCTCTCGCCCGCTTTCCCCTCGTTGGCCTCCTCCGCTGGGGCTGGGAAGGAAACAAAATGTTTGCCCGAGCCACCGCAGCTGCTTCCACCAAGGGAAGCAGAGGAGAAGAGGGAAGAGGGCAGCACCCCGCGCCCGGCTCTTTGGGGCTGGGGGGGCCTGGGGGGTGGGTGCCCAGAGGGGAGGAGAGCGGGGGAGGCCAGCGCTGGCCCTTGCCCTTCACCTGACCCACCGGCCTGGAGGGAAGCCCTCCTTCCCCCCTCTCTGCCAACTTGGCCGGACTCTTCCCCACCTCCGTCCTCGCCCAAAACGCCGCCGCTCCCCCCGCCTCAGCGCTCCCTGGCCTGGGAGCTGTAGGCGGGGGTGGGGGTGGAAGCGGGGAGGCAGCGCGACCAGCGCTCGCGCGAGGAGCCTCGCCTCGCCCAAAACGCCGCCGCTCCCCCCGCCTCAGCGCTCCCTGGCCTGGGAGCTGTAGGCGGGGGTGGGGGTGGAAGCGGGGAGGCAGCACGACCGGCGCTCGCGCGAGGAGCCTCGCCTCGCCCAAAACGCCGCCGCTCCCCCCGCCTCAGCGCTCCCTGGCCTGGGAGCTGTAGGCGGGGGTGGGGGTGGAAGCGGGGAGGCAGCGCGACCGGCGCTCGCGCGAGGGGGAAGAGCGGCGAGCGCGAGGAGCCTCGCCTCGCCCAAAACGCTGCCGCTCCCCCGCCTCAGCGCTCCCTGGCCTGGGAGCTGTAGGCGGGGGTGGGGGTGGAAGCGGGGAGGCAGTGCGACCAGCGCTCGCGCGAGGGGGAAGAGCGGCGAGCGCGAGGAGCCGCGGCGAGCGCGAGGAGCCTCGCCTCGCCCAAAACGCCGCCGCTCCCCCGCCTCAGCGCTCCCTGGCCTGGGAGCTGTAGGCGGGGGTGGGGGTGGAAGCGGGGAGGCAGCGCGACCGGCGCTCGCGCGAGGGGGAAGAGCGGCGAGCGCGAGGAGCCTCGCCTCGCCCAAAACGCTGCCGCTCCCCCGCCTCAGCGCTCCCTGGCCTGGGAGCTGTAGGCGGGGGTGGGGGTGGAAGCGGGGAGGCAGCGCGACCGGCGCTCGCGCGAGGGGGAAGAGCGGCGAGCGCGAGGAGCCTCCCCCGCATCTTCAGGTAAGTGCACAGCACCACCCTGGGTGGTTTCATACGGTGGCCGCATATGGTGGGGATGCGGCCGCAGCCATTTTTGAGCTGCCCCCACCGTATGCGGTGACCGCAAAGATGACACCCGGCGTATAAGACGACCCCCAACTTTTGAGAAGTTTTTCTTGGGTTAAAAAGTCGTCTTATACGCCGGAAAATACGGTACTTGTCCTCTGTTGAAGGGAATTACAGAAAAACGCTTTGTGGGGTTGTTATCTACAAAAAAAAATTCGTCCATCTGCCAAAAAACAGAATGTTTGCCTTTTTAGTAAAGATTCTAGTATCACTAGGAGAGCTTCAACTTTCTTAGTGGCATTAACTAAAGCCTATATAAGCTATTATAGGCATTCCCAAGAGTTTGAAGTTTTGCTTGGCATCATTTTGTGTATTTTAATTCTTACTGGTATGCTTAGTAGTATTAGAAATGGTGTTGGAAATTCTATATTTTAACTTTGTTACTTAATATTTGTGTAACCTCTTTGTTTTTACATTATGATGATCTGATTATAAGGAATTAAAAATTTGTTCTGATTCGACATATATTAGTGATTCTCTTTTGTTCTTTTCTTTCTACATCTTTAGCACTGCAGGTCAGTTGGTTCCAACAGCTGTAAAGCTTCTTTTGGTCCTCACAGTAGAGCCACATCTTTATAGACCAGGGATCAGTAAATGTGGACTTGGGACAGCAGTAGCTCCCAAGAGACCTTGGAAGGCCACCACTCTGCACCCCACCATTTTTCATGACTTCCAAATGCTCTCTGGGGGACATAGGCAACATTTTTTACCATTTTAGGACCAGGGGAGAACTTTTGTACAGGAGTATTTTTAAAAAAGGCATGGTCCTAAAATGGTCCAATATCTTCTATAACATGGCAAAAATGCCCCATACCTCCCACTGAGGGCATTTGGGGGCATATATTTTTTGGAAGTTTCTGACTTCAAGGAGCTCTCGGGGCCACAAAAATGGCAGTTGTGGCCCACCACTTGCACTTTGCCCTTTCCTGTTATAAGCTAACAAAAACTCTGTATTAACTTGCCCTTGCAGACTACCATTCTGTACGGACACTCCATAGCCTCTGTATGGCTTTTGGTTCTGTGGCAATGCTGGGTTCTGTTTCAAGCACTTGATTGACCTGGCAGCACTCTTTTCTTTGTTGTGGGGCAGAGATACTTCTCCAACCTCTGCACCACCCTCTAAACTCTGGGCACTCAACTCCTCCTCCTCCTCTCCTTGTAGAATCACATGAAACTACATTGTAAGATTGTTACTGTGGGATACAACTGCATGGTGAAACCTTTGTACTAAATCCTTGGAATAAATAAGGAAAACAGTAGGATAAAAGAAGTACAAGTTCAGACTCCCTCATTCAGAAACCCGAACACCTTCAAAAAACAAAACTTTTTGCTGCCAACTTCCTGCCTCCACCTTTGAGGCCACAGATGCAGCACTCTTGCTCATACACTTTTCAGATCCTCAGTCTCTCTTTTTGCTGCCAGCCACCTGCTTCTAACTTTGAGACAGTGGTTGAAGTATTCCTGCTCATTTGTCTCTCAGATCTGAGGAGTGTCACAGTCTCTGCCTCTCCAAATTATGGTGGAAGTAGGCAGCTGGCAGCAAAAAGAAAGAGACTGAGGATTTGTGAAGTGAGAGAAGGTGTGGTGGATTCATGCCAAGCACTACAGCTGGATTCCTGTCATTTCACAGATCCTCAGTCTCTCAGCCTCACATCTCATATAGAGCACAAGTAGCAAATGAATGAGAAGTGAGGAAATCCCAAAAAGGTACTTTATTCTAAAAGCTGAAAACATTCAAAATACAGAAGACTTCTGGTCCCAAGCATTTTGGATAAAGGATACTCAACCAGTGTAACACAGATGTGTCACAGATTTTGCTCACTACAGAGCTGGATGTCAAGATGCCCATCTCCTCTCATGGCTGCATGGAACCCATTACAAATGTATAAACAGCTAACTTGGCCATTTATATTAGGGATAGTGAGATGTGGCTCTCCCATAACTACTGAACTGCAACTCCCATCAGCCCTAGTCAACATAACTAATGGCAAGGGATGATGGATAATTCAACAATACCTGAAGGGGTGCAGATTCCTTGGGCATACCATTGTTTTCAAGGCTCTCTTCCCACAACACATCTTATGTTCACTTAAGGTATAATACTTTGCATCCAAGAAGTAACTTCTAGATTGATGTTTAAACATTTGAATCAAGTTTTTTCATCAGAAGAATGATGGTGGCAGATTTATTTATACAATACTCCTTAAAATGCTACTGTTCCTTAAACATTAGTTTTATTATGTCATTTCTATTATCATGGCACAACTTAGGCTGAATTGTACAGCAAGGAGATGCCATGTCTGCTGCCAAAAGCAAATCCTCAGTGAATTAAACCAGTCCCTGGCACTTGTTCCCCTGCTTCCTCTTCTCTTCATTGGCTACCCTTCATACTTTGAACATCAATCATGCAGATTCCATGAAATCTGGTTTTAGACATGATTTTGCTATTGCTAAAACTTTTTTTTTAACTACAGACAAGATACTTCAGCACAAACTAATGTTCCCAGACCTTTCCTTTCTACATGAACAAATTATTCCTTTAGGACTAGTAACTTCTAAGCAGTCTTTGTTTTGCAACTTCTGAACATCAAAACAGCCAAACCAATGGTCATATTATTTGCAGTTTGGGAAAAATAGTAAAAGGTAGAGCTGCAGAAAATTGTTAGACACATTTTGCCATGACTGCTGGTTTATTTAATGTTTATAAGCCCCTTAGTACAAGGATGGGGAACACTCAACCTCCAGATGTTGTTAGGCTGCAATTCCCATTAGCTGTAGTGTCTAGGGCCTAGGAGCCCCACTCCATACAACATCTGGAGGACACGTGCTCCCCATTCATCTTCAAGGACCCCTGAAACTTTCAGTCTTAATCACACTCCCTAGCCTGGTGCTTTCTGGATGTGTAGGAGGATAACACAGCTATGCTTTCTGGGGATAATGGGAGCTGCCAATCACACATCTGGAGGTTGCCAGATCAAGGAAACCACAACCTAGGGCCAACTATCTGGTTAACAGATAAACACAAGAGTGCTCCAGCTACTTCATGAGGAGTTCTATAGAGCCGTAGCCCTAATTCTAAATTGGTTTTAGGAAAGGAATGTAATAGGATGCATCCAGTTTCTATGATAAATGCAGAGAGAAACATTCATAGAAAGAAAGCAAAGAGAACATGAGCAAGAAACCGCTCCACAAATAGAGCTATAATAAGGATCCACTATTAGAGGCATTCAATTCAACTGTATCATAGTTTGTTATGGGAAAATTGTTCCATTTTAAAAATCTTAGAAATACAGTATATGAATATGGAAGTGTATTGCAGACATCAGTAACTAGTGAAGTGGTATTGTCCAGATATAGGTGAATTTCCCATGGGAAAACTTGCTCAAAGGTTTAATTGTTTTGCTAGACTATGTTTCTGTTTCCCTTTTCTCTCTTAATTTTTCCATGTCTCTTTTATCTTAGAAACCTGCTACCTTAATAAATGCATCATACCTGTTATTTGCAAAGAATATACATAGATAGTGCTATACAATAACAAATGTTTGCTGTAGATGCATATGTGTACTGCCATACAGCAAAGTACACAGAACAAGAAATGGACTTATATCCAGGAAAACTTATACTAAAATTAGACTTAAAGATCCCTTTTTTCCCTCTCCCTCCCTTCCTCCTTGGCTGCAGGAGGCTAAGGGCCTTTGCACTACACCAGTGGTTCTCAGCCTGTGGGTCCCCAGATGTTTGTGGACTTCAGCTCCCAGAAGCCCCAGCCACTATGGTCAATGCTCAGGACTTCTGGGAGCTGAAGTCTAGAAACATCTGGGGACCCACAGGTTGAGAACCACTGCACTACACTGTTCCAGTGCACTTTCAAAATCCTGTGGAATTCTGGGGTTTGTAGTTTCCTGAGGCCAAAGAGCTCTCCCGCTGAGAATTCTAAACGCCCCTCCCTAAACTGCAAACCCCAGGACTGCATGGGATATTGGAAGTGGAATAACAGCACTACAACAGTAGAGTGCGGAAAGGTCCTAATATGCTATTTCTTTGAAAATACTTCGTACATCCTGAGACACTTCGGCATCTACTGTAAAGAAATAAAACCGGCACAGTCCAATCCCATCCACGCTTCACTAAGAACAAGTCCCCACAAAAATAAAACTTTTAATCTTAATCCCGAATAAACATAAATAGGTTTTTGTTAGTTTAAAAGTGACTTTGGCTTTTTCCCCCCGAAATCCGTTGGAAAAACGGGCGTGCGTTCCTACCTTCTCCACGACTTGGTACTAAACCCTACCGAATTCGGTGGGATTTTCCTCTTACTTGAACAGGGCTGTTGCAAAAGACAAAACGTTGCATCCTTAGGCCGTTACACCTCAGTAGCAGTCACTGCGCAGCCATCGTACATGGACACCGCGTAGCCTGGAACCATTTCCCCGCCACGACCCACAGCCCTACCTTTCCTCCCGGCGACAGCGCGACAATCCGGGGACTGCCCGGGATTCAAATCTCCCACCGTCTCCCGCAAGGGCGCCGTTCGTCGGGGCGACCCGGGGCGTGATTGGTCGGCCGCGAAAATCAATCTTCCTCTTGCGTGCTTCGGTTGAACCAATAGGAACCCTCCGAACGGGTGACGCCTCCCTTGTGAGCGGGAAATTGGGTTCTTTTCAAACCTCATTGGCCGAGAAGGCGGGGAAGAAGGGGGCGGGGGCGTCGGTCGCTTTGTCGCGGCGGGGCAGAGCGCGCGCCTGGAGCTGGCTGGGAATTGGGACTAATTAGGGGGTGCGCGCTTTGGTGTGGCTGAAAGTGCTGAGGGTGCCATCGTTTCCCCGTTTACCTGGTAATTAGTACCGGCCGGCCCCTCCCGAAACTGCAAACCCCAGGATTCCAGAGGATGTTGAAAGTGGAATCATCGCGCTACAACGGGCTAGTGCGGAAATGGCCTCAGTTGGGATTACTTTTGACTAGACAGGCGTAGGCTTGCATCGTTAACCAATTCCAAGGGAGTAGCAGAGTGAGAGCTTGCAGCAAGACTTTTTAAGATCTTAACCCATTTATCATAGCATGAGCTTCAGATACTATAAATTATATTCCTGAAGTTCTGAATAACAGTTCATTGAGGTAGCCCATGAAAGTTCTTGTTGTAATAAGTTCTTTTAACTTTTTATTGTCATACAGGAGTCTTTTGTTTTGTTTTTTCACTTTCAGAAAGTTATTATGGCCATTTCTGCACTAGACTGTTACAGGGCTATTATTCTACTTACTTACTTTCTTTCTTTCTTTCTTTCTTTCTTTCTTTCTTTTCTTTCTTTCTTTTTTTTTTTTTATTATCCTACTTTCACATCCTATGGAGTCCTGGGGTTTGCAAACCCCAGGACTCCATAGGATGTTGAAGTAGGATAATAACACTATAACAGTCTAGTGCGGAAATGGCCTAAGTCTGAGAACTAGTGACATTGCAGATGCTAAAGTGAAATTCCCAGCAAGACTAACACTTGGATCTACTAGGTCTTGGACTTCACCTCCCAGAATTCCACAGCCAGCAGCAGCTGTGCCGCCCATGGAATGGGAGGTGCGGTTCCAAAAATGTAACATTTTAGATGTGGTTCCTCAAAAAAATAACATTCCCATGCTGTGAAAGAGATGCTGATGTCACAGAGATCAGTCTCCTGAATGAAATTTACTCCCTGCTCAGTTTTCATAGTGCTGAAGCCTTAATCAGATTTCCTCTTGACTTGTAGGACAAGGGATGGTAGAACTGCTGTTGAAATAGGAGCCTTTCCACACTACTTTGTTATAGTGCTGTTATTCCACTTTCAACATCCTGTGGAATCTGGGTTTTGTAGTTTCCTGAGGCCAAAGAGCACTCTGGCTGTGAATTTTAAATGCTCCTCCCTGAGCTGCAAAGCCCACGATTCCAGAGGATGTTGAAAGTGGAATAATAGCACTATAACAGTGTAGGGTGGAAAGGCCCCAGAAATTTCCTAACATGCAGAGGTTCTTGCTTTCTTAATGCATTTTGCCCCATAGCAGAACCATTAGGCTACTGTGCACATTCTCAAAATGCATAAATGTGCTTATCAACGGGGATGTCCAATAAATCAGTGGTTCTCCGCCTGTCTAATAGGGGAGCAAGTACAGTTTTCTAAGGCGGGAGGGACAAGCACTACATTTATGTCCTTTGGCTACAACTGTTTCTTTCCAGGAAACATGACAGGTACTGATAGCCAATGGCTCAGTAATCCACAGTGATTCAAGGACCACCCCTTAGAGTTCCTCTGCTGTCAATCTTAAAAATACTGTATGCATACTTGCCATATCCTTTGGTAAGACTGAATCATGGGTGAGCAGATGGAAAAGACAACAGGGTTCCTGCCCGTTTAAGAGTATAGTTTTTTTCAAATTTACATGGGAAATACCATTGCTGATAGATTTAGCCCCAACAACATACATGGAACTTTTCTGAAGGAAAACAAGAAGACAGGCATCTCGTGCCAAAGAGCTTACACTCTGAGTTTCAGCGTGGTGGGTGACAGAGAAGAAAAGGAAAACGGAGAGAAAGGTAAATGAGAAGAATATCGCTTCAGCACAATTACATGCAGTTTTAGCCTATTTTCAGCATATTGGGCTTCTCCGACATCATGCCATCCACATCTGTTGATCTAGAACACCCAGAATCTCCCAAGCAGGGCGACAAGTTGACAAAGAGCTGCGGTACAAAATGAGGAAATTCCTCTAAATAAGCATAGACAGCATCAGTCTGTATGCCTGCAGTCTAAGGAAGTCCCAAAAGAGGGTGTATGATATAGATTCTTTATCATTACAGCAGCCCCCTTTTGTACCTGGCAATTTTAATCTAGTGATAAGCAACTTGTGACCCTTCAGATTTTTGCTAGACTACAACACCCAGCGTCTCTTGTCATTAGAGTTACCAGATCAGGAGCATTCTAAACTCTGAGATTTAAGGGCAAAACCTATGACTTATGTGTGACTTCTGGTAATGTCAGAGGGCACAGGACCTGGTGATGTCAGTTAAGTGTGATATATTAAGTATTAACACTAGTTGCTCAAAGCCTGTCTTTCAAACAAAAATATCCAGTCTGACAAGTGAGAAAATATTTTTATCTTTGGAAATTATATTTTCCAGTTTCTGCATTGGACAGAAAAAAAAAACCTATTCTCATCTCTGGTTTTGAACACTTTTCCAAGCAGTGCTTTTAAGAACACAAGACACTTGTAATGTAACCAACTAAAGTTTTTCAAACTCTGATTTGTATAACAAAGTGCCCAAAGTTTTTCCAGCCCTGAATTTAACATTTTTGCAAATACTGATTTTATGATAAGGAAACTGTAGTCAAAGTAACTTTTCCAAACAAACAAAAAAGTTGTTCAAACTAATGCTCCCATTAACAAGCGCCTCTCACTGACCTCATTTCTTTTCTTACAGTTGCTTTGTAGAATCACTCTTCACCACTCCCTCACAGCAGTAACCATCATAATCTACTAAGAATCACAGAGTGTTTTAGGGAAGGTGAAAGGTTGACGATAACAATGATAATCCAACAAGGCAATACAATCCAAGGGGGTAATTCTGTCTATGTAAATCTTAGTTTACTGGGAGTTCCAATTTTATAACTGCGGCAAATTGACATATCCCAGTTATGATTTCAAGCAATGGGAAAAGAGTTGGAGAAAGGAGAAGAAAGATGTTGATTGTAGCTTGGAGAATATGAGATAGAAGATGAGGAAATGGAAAGGAAGGAGGGAAGATAAGCATAGCCAGAAGAACTGGGGAGCAGGGAAAGGAGAAAGAAAATGAATGAGTGGAGAGGAAGAGGGACCTCTGAAAAGACCCATTTACTTTATAAGACTCAGGCTGTTAAAAAACCAAGCACAAAGACCAGAATCCTTTTTCTTTTCTTGCCACTAGGTGATTCCCTTTTCCACAGAAAAACAGCAAATATGGTAGTTGTTTTTCTGTGGAAAAGTCAACAATCTATAAGTAGTGTTTTTAAAAATGTATCTCCGGTGTACAGATGTTGTATTTATTGATGGAGTAAAATATTAAAATCCTTCCAATGTAAAACAATTTAAAAGAACTTAAAATAGTTTAAAACCATGGGTATGTATGAATTGAATAGAAATAATTAGGCCCAAAGCTTTACATGAGTGCCAATAGGGCCTCCAAGGTGATGGCACACTATTCCACAACTCAGGCGCAAGAGAAGAGGAGACTCTCTTCCGTCTCCTCCCGCTGTGTTGCTCCAAGGAGAGCACAGAAGAGGCCCCTCCTGCTGACCTCAGTCCTCAGGTGGATATATACCAGCAGAGGCACTTGTTTGTTTATTGGGGTCTGAAAATATTTAAGGCTTTAAATACATAGTCTCACCATAGCTGTTACTGTACTACAATCATCACATTTAACAATGCCTGATTTTGTCAATTTAACATATTTCCACTTTTTTTTCTAAATGAAGTTCTCTCTGTCCTGTTTATGAAGATATTTGTGCATTTATAAAGATTCTTATGTAAATTCAAAAATCAAACAATAATATTGCCTGGTACAACTGTGCATGCTGGGGGGAGGGCTGTATCCATGATGTACTTTCTGTCTTGACTAAGGCTGAGTGATAGATTGTCATCAAACTTAATTGTGCTGTGAAGTTCCCTAATTAGCAGGATTGTTAAGCATCTCTCAAACCTATTTAAACACAACTAGTTGGATGTAGAACTTGGCTTAGTCATAACTGTGGTTTAGAGCTTGCAAAGTTAATTTTAAAAGTTTAACATATTTTCTTAATCGGTGGGTAAAAACTGTACTTTGTTAACATCAAGGTCTGAAAACTCTGGGGACTAAGGGGCTAATTCTCTATCCATGGGACTTTTGGTAGGCTACACATGCTCCCTGAAACAAAATCAAGAAATGGATAATGCCCACGCTTGGTTTTGTAAAACTCTTTTGAGGCAGTGTTCAAAAAAAGGCATGAAACTCTCCAAAGTTTTGGTTTATAGGAGAATTGCCACTCCCAAATCCTCCCAGAAGGGGCAATTCTTCTTTTCTTGCAGTTTTTTTACTGCGGGGTGGGAAAGTGTCCAAGAAAATCTGAACACTTTAATCTTTGTTTTTAAATGTATGTTTTATTTGATTTTAATTCAGTAGTTGAAGTGGACTTTGAAGGAAGGTCAGTCTAGGTAGCCTTAAGACTCTATAAAAGTGTTAAAGGAAATCCTCCAAAAGTGTGTGGCAAGTCAGAGAGTTTTGCAATATGCTGCACTAGCAAGGCTCAGCAGAGTTCCTGTCTCCAATACAGGGTTAGGTCACAGTGTACATCGTTGCCTGAGATGTTTTGTAAACCATTTTCTGAAATGTAAACAACTTGACAGATAAGGGGAAAGTGAAAGCTATAGCAAAACCTCTGCGAAGGAGGGGCAAGAGGAAATGTCTTTGTGTGTTAGAAATGCTGTAAAATCACTTTGCAAACTGTACTCGGGGCTCTTGACACTTCCTGGAAGCGTTTCCAGTCAAGCAGCCCGGCCGTTTCTTTTAATAAACTCTTTTTCCTTACCTTCGAGGTCTCATTGCCTCTATGTTCCCGCTATATAGTTAGTTTAATATTGTTTTAATCTTAAATTTCCATATGTTTTTAACTATTTGTTCTTTTATTTATAGCCTTTTTTATTCAGTATGCCACTTTGAGTCCAGGGCCTTTCCGCACTACACTGTTATAGTGCTATTATTCTACTTTCAACATCCTGTGGAATTCTGGGGTTTGTAGTTTACTGAGGCCAAAGAGCTCTCTGGCTAAGAATTCTAAATGCCCCTCCCTAAACTGCAAACCCTGAGATTCCATAGGATACTGAAAGTGGAATAATAATACTATGGCCATTTCCGCACTAGAACCAGGATTCCATAGGATATTGAAAGTGGAATAATAGCACTATAACAGTCCAGTGCAGAAATGGCCTATAACAGCATAGTGCAGAAATTTTTTCTAGTTTTGAGGAAATTTGGGATATAAATAAACTGATAATTGATGGTTTCTCTTTCTGTTTTACATTCATTTTACAGGCAATACTTTTTTAATCTGTTGTATTACTCATTAGTTAATAATTGTGAGGAAGAATTTGCCACTGTACAGCAATGTCCTGAACAGCAGCCAAGAGGGAGTTTGATGTGTTTCTTTAGGAACACAGCCTCTTTTCTACTGTACAGTGCAGAAGCAAAGCCACCTGAACATAGAGAAATATATCTTTCTCCATGGCCAGATTACTTGAGATCTGGGTATTCTGTAAGAAAGTGGCCTTAATAGGATGCCGTTGTTTAAAAATGGTCTGTGAATCTTAGAATCAGAGTTAGAAAGGATGTCAAAGTCCATCTATTGCAACTATGCAGAATTACGTAGACAAAGCACTCCTGAGAGATGGCCATCCAACATCTACTTTAAAATAGGGATGGGATGAATCCAGAATTTTCTGAATCAGAATCCGGATCTGAATCCCTGGACGGTTCTGTGAATCCATGAATCTCAAATCTTTTGAATCCTTCTTTTAAAAAAGGTTTAAAAAGCAAGGGAAAGAAATCACTACTACTGAAAAGTGTTTTGAAGCAGAATTTGACATCTTTGTTTAATGAAAAACAAACTCAATAATAGTTTTCACTTTCAGGAAAACATACCCATATACTTCTTATTAAGAATTACATGTAATTTGCAAGTAGTTCCAGATGTTGGAGGATGCTCGAGATGATGCCATCTCTTGGGTTGACTATTACAAAATAAAACAAAACGGCAAGGATGATCTTGGGCAAGACACACTCTCTCGGCCTTAGCAAAAGCCTAGGCAAAGGCAAACCTCCCTCTGAAGAAATCTGGCTAGGACAATTGTCATAGTTTGCCTCAGGATCTCCCTAGACTGAAAATGACACGAAAGCCCTTTCAACACAGGCAGGAAAATGTGTATTATTAATCCCACATTTTCCTGCCTGTGTAAACAGGGCCACATACTACAGTACAGAGATAATCCAGGTCAAAACTGGATTTCCTTTGCATAGCTCCTTATGGCATCCTGGAGTTTGTAGTTTGGTGATGCACCAGCACACTTTGGCAGAGAAGGCTGCGACACCTTGTAAAACTACAAACCCCAAAATTGTGTACGAAAGAACTTAGCAAGGGAGTTATGCAAAGGAATCTTTCAGCTGTCCTTGAAATCTCAAGAAGACTGTACTTTCTAGTCAAGTCTTAAGTCCTGCAATGAGGAAGGCTCTTAAAAAACAAAACAAAACACCAACCTCTAGTCCAGTCCCAATTCTCTACCCTAATGTCCACTCTCAAGTCCTGCAATGAGGAAGGCACTTAAAAAAAAAAAAAAAAAACCAGCCTCTGGTCCAATCCCAATCCCTACCCTCCAGTTTCAAGTCAAAAGAAGAAGAAGAGAATAATAACCTTGCAGAGGGAGGCAGCACGAGCAGGTGCAGGCAGGCAGCCTGAGCGGGCGAGCTCACAGCCCGAGCGACCACAGGCAGCCTCTGGTGGGTGTGGTCAGCTTTATGCCGCGATTTTCACGCCCCCAGGGGCCTGTCAACCAATCAGATTTTTGCTGGGCTCCAGAGGCACCAGTTTTGAAAACAAACAAACAAACTTGGTTGGTGGATTCGAAAGATTTGATTCGCTGTTTTGGCACCGGGATTCGGATTCCCGAATCTCGAATCCTTGCCCAGGATTTGGTTGTCCCATCCCTACTTTAAAACTTCTAAAGAGTTCACCACGCTCTGAGGCAGTCTATTCTACTGTTAAATATCTCTTACAAGAAAGAGCTCTTCCTAATGTTTAAACGGAATCTCTTCACTTGTAATTTTAATCCATTGGATCATATACTAGTCTTTGGAACAACATAAAAACTAGCTTCTACATGATATACCTTCAAATATTAAACGTTATTTATCAGTCTTCTCTTTTCCAAGCTAAACATATCCAGCTCCCTAAGCTGTTTCTCGTAACGCTTGGTTTCCAGACTTTTTAAGCATCTTGATTGCCCTCCTGTGAACATGTTCCAGCTTGACAATATCCCTCTTGCATTTTGGTGCCCAGAACCAGACACAGTATTGCAAGTGAGATCAAACCAAAGTGGAATAGAATGAGAACATTACTGCCCTTGCTCTGGACATTATACTCCCATTGATGTAGCCTAAAACTGCATTAGCTTTTTTGGTCATCACATCACACTGTTGACTCATGTTTAGTTTGTGGTTTACTAAGATCCCTCTAGGCATGTAACAGCCATTTTATACAAATAAACAGAAGACCTGAGTCTTCGGGTTTGCCAGGGCAGATTTCAAATTATTATTATTTTATTCATTTACCATATATCCTGCCTTTCTCCCAATCATGAGACTTGAGGCAGCTGACAATATATTTAAAAACAATATAGATTTAGAAGTATGCAAAACTCCAATAAAAGTATAAATATAAGTTATTTGAAAAGCAATCAAACTATTTATAAAGTTAAAGTATTAACAGTAGAAACATTAGCGTTAATTAAAAGACTATACAAAGCATAAAGCAGCACAAAACATCATTGAAAGCTCATTCCATTCAGCTTCTAAAAGTCTGGTAGCACAAGAATGTTTTCTGTTGCTGACAAAAGGAGAGGAATGAGGGCCATCCTGGCCTTCCTAGAAAGGGGGTTCTAAAGACAAGGAGCAGTCACTGAAAAAGCCCTCTCTCTTTTCCCCACCACACAAGCCTGAGAAGGTAGTAGAACAAAGAAGGGTCTCTCCAGAAGATCTTATAGCTCTAAAAGGAGAGAAAATCATTCAAATAGCCTGGACCCAAATGGTATAAGACTTTGTAGGACATCACCAGCACTTGGAATTGTGTTGGAAATGGACTGACAGAGCTGTTGCAACAAGAGAGTTGAATACTCCTTGTAACCAGACCCAGTTAGCAATATGGCTGCAGCTCTTTGGACCAATTAAAGTTTCTAAGCACTTTTCAAAGGCAGACCCATGTAGAGTACATTGCAATAATCCAAAAGGGATGGGACAAAGGCATCTCTTACTGTGACCAGATCCAAATTTTCCAGGAACAGCTACAGTTGGCATATCAGTTTTAACTGTGCAAATGCACTCCTGGTCACTGTCAAAACCTGGGCCTCCAGGCTCAGGGCTGAATCCAGGCATACCCCGAAACAGTAAACCTGCATTTTCTGGGAGAATGTAACTCTGTCGAGCATATGATAAATCCCCATTCCCATATCTGTCTTTCAACTGATCAGGAGTACCTCTGTGTTGTCTGTATTGCTTTAATTCATTCACCCTCATCCAGTTCGTTAGAACTGCCAGGCATTGGTTTAGCACAGAAACACATTCATTGGAATCAGATGGAAAAGAGTAATAGAGCTGAATATCAGCATACTGGTAATGACTGATCCCTTGATTTCAAAAGCAGTAGATTTATCCATTTTTATATATATGTTGAGGTATTCTATTATCAGAAAATTAATAATCATTAAACAATATCTTTAGAAACTTAAAACACAATCATGCACAGCATAAATGTGGTTCTAGCCTGCTAACATAAAGTTTAAGCATTCTAGCCCGAAGCAATTTCCACCAATTTGGTATACGTGGTTGGAAAAAAATGTATCATAAAAATGATTAGACTTAAGACTATAAATAAGGGCAGAGCAATATAATCTGTCGTTCATATTTAAAAAGACAATCTAACTGAATAACCATTTTCATTGATGTTCAAAATGCTCAGAAAAAAGAACTCTGTTTTCACAAAAATGTCCACATTGTAACTTCAGTCTCTTCTCTTTTTCAGTGTATTCTTTATTTTTATGGGTGATAACCTGCTAGAAAACTATTTGGCTTCCAGTGCTGTCTTAGTAATTGTGAGCCATCAAATTATCATAACAAGTTAGATCATGCTTCATGACCACAGGTTTGTTTTCCACAATTGTGTAATCCAAATTCTTTTTCCTAAAGGAAAAAAAAAGATTAGCAAGTATAACTATTAGCATGTAACCATGAAAGTGTACAGCAGAGATATATGACCTTTGCTGTAATTATGGTAAGCTTAACAGAAACTGAAGTTTCCATTTTGCAAAGCAGAAATTCCATGGGTGACAGTTTCTGTTTTTTATACAGCCTGTATTATGTTTTACAAAATCTTGGTTGGATGAAGCTGAGGTTGTTGATTTCCCTCAACTTTGTCCAGCTGGGTTCTGTGTGCAGCAGCAGATGAGATCTGAGGAAGGGGAGGTAGAGTTGCACTGGTCTGTTGAGATTCTGTGCCCCAACCAAATCTTGAAACTTTCTCAGTTCAAGTGTGTATGCCTGAGGCTGGGTACCCAGGACAGATGAGAGATTTTGTGGGTGTATTGCCCACCTCACTGCTCAACAGTCTCCCTTCCTAAGCTAACAAATGTGGTTTCGGGACTGGCGTTGGAGTCCCCTGGCTTGTAGTGATGGAGAATGTCTATATCAGTGCTGAGATTGCCCTGCTAGGAGTGATTCAAGACTTCGCTCGTGCCATGACATCCACAGACCTGTGCCAAGTGATATCCGGCTCTTTTCATGCTGCTGAGCATACTCTGGACCTTGTTTTCTGTGCTGGATGGGGTGATGGTGCTTTGGGCATGCAGGAAATGTTTCTAGTTCCGTTCTCATGGACAGATGACTTGCTGATGAAATTTAGACTTGGCTGAGACTCAGAACATCTACAGGGGGTGGGAGACCCTAAAAGATCATCTGTTTCAGGAGGCTTTGCTGTAATTATGGTAAGCTGTAATTATGGTAAACTATGCCCATTCCTTCAGACGTCAGATTTGGCTTCAGTGACACATGCCTTGATTACATTTTGTTTGGACTACTGTAATGTGCCGTATGGGGGGCTGCCTTTGAAAATTGTTCAGAAATTTCAGCAGTTCAAAATGCGGCAGCCAGAATGCTGACTGGGGCAAGCTACAGGGAGCACGTAACTCCCTTGTTAAAACAGCTTCATTGGCTACCTGTTCATTTCTGGGCACAATTCAAAGTGCTGGTTATGACCTGTGAAGCCCTATATGGCCTAGGTTGGGGCTATTTGAAAAACTGTATCTCCCTGTACAAACTTGCCGGAGCCCTAAGATCTGCCAGGAAAGGCATTTTTTCTCAGTCCTGCCACTGCCCCAGTTTTCTCGGTGGCTGCTCCCATCCTGTGGAACGCTCTTTCACTGGAGGCTAGATAGGCTAGGCTGGCCCCCTCCCTGCTCTCCTTCCATGGGCAGACTAAAACATTCCTCTTTAAGCAGGCTTTTGGATGAGCAGGGAACTTTATTTATTTATTAACTTGTTTTAGAAATCGAACACTGTTTTAACTTTCTATAATTGTATATATTTTTAATATTTTAATTGTTTTAAATGTTTTTAATGCCTAATTTATTGTTGGAAGCTGCGTTGGGTCTCACTTTGGAAGAAAGGTGGCAAACAAACAGACAAACAAATAAATAAATAAGGTTTCAATCTAGAGATTCCTAATGGTTCTTGGGAAGTTTCCTGCTGTCTCAACGGGTGATTCTATTGATTAGCCTCTGGAATGCAGAAGTGGTCAGGGCAGTGCCCATGACTGCAGCCAAAGGATGTGGACAGGATTCTTGGAGAGGTGAAAACTACCACATCTATGTTAGATCTTCATTCTTCCTGGCTTATTAAGTGGCAAGAAGAAGTGATTAATACCTTACTAAAAAAAGGGGCAGAATTCTAGCTTGCTTAAAGGAGACAGTTATAAAAACATTGTTGAAAAAGTCCTCCTTGGATCCCACCCATCAGGAATCTCTCCCTGCTGTGCCACAGTCAGCAAGGGAGGAAGGAGGTCAGGAATACTTTCAGGGAGAGTCCAAATATACCAAACACCAGGAAAACACAAGCCAAGCCAGATCAAAGTCCAGTCCAAAGGTTCAGGAGGCAGAGATCCATCCGGAGGGTTTCAGGGAGCAGGAGACATGAAGGTCGTGAGGGCTTACTAATAATTTGCTGCAAGCAAGGAGCAGCCATGCGGTCAGACTTAAATAGCCCCTGTGAGCAGGTGCTGCTTGTTATTGTTTCCTCAGCCTAGTCCATGCAGCCTCCCTCTCAGCAGCCCGTTTCAGCCTTCTGCATGATTGAGGGCTGATGGGCACAGCTGGCTGCAACTCCTCTGCATCACTGTGGGTTCCCTCTCCATCATGAGCTGGCTGGGGCAACTCTGTCTCTGTTTTACCTTCCAGTGCAGGAGATGTTTGCAGGTTGACTTGCTCACTCACTGGCTCGGCCCCATGCACAATCAGTTGCTCCTCAATCACAGCAGCAGCATCTATCACACTACCATACTGGATAATTATCAGTCAGTTTCCAACATTCCATTTTTGGACAAGATATTGGAGCATGCAGTGGCTTTCCAGCTCTAGGAATTTCTGAATGAAATGGATTATCTGGTTCTGTTTCAATCTGGTTTCAGGCCTGGTTACGGGACAGAGAAAGCTTCGGTGAACAACATATGTTGGGAACTGAAGGGAGGACTGTACGTCCCTGTTCGTTTTGCTAGACCTCTCAGAGGCTTTTGATACCATTGATTTCTGGGCTACGTTGCTGATATCGGATTAATCTTTCATAAAGGATCCATCAAGTTTTTCCTTTTCCAGTGACCATGAGCAGCAAATCTGGACGTGCTCTCATTGCTGAGCTTTATTATCTTTTGAGTGGAGACCCTAACTTTTCACACCAGTTGTGAACTGATGCATATAAAAAATAGCACAGAAGGAGTGCTGAAAATATAGGATGGGAGACACCTGGCTGGACAACAGTATGTGTGAAAGGGATCTAGGAGTCTTAGTAGACCGCAAGCTGAACATGAGTCAGCAGTGTGATGTGGCAGCCAAGAAAGCAAACACAATTCTTGGTTGCATCAATAGGAGTATGGTGTCTAGATCAAGGGAAGTAATGGTACCATTCTATTCTGCTTTGGTTAGGCCTCATCTGGAATACTGTGTTCAGTTCTGGGCACCTCATTTCGAGAAGGATATTGACAAGCTAGAACATGTCCAGAGGAGGGCAACCAAAATGGTGAAAGGTCTGGAAGCCATGCCCTATGAGAAGCAGTTTAGTATGTTTAGTATGGGTATGTTTAGTCTGCAGAAGAGAAGGTTAAGAGGGAACAAGATGTCCATGTTTAAATATTTGAAAGGATGTCATATCAAAAAGAGAACGGGCTTGTTTTTCACTGCTCCACAGACTAGGACAAGGAGCAATGGATTCAAACTATAGGAAAAGAGATTCCACCTGAACCTCAGGAAGAACTTGTTACCCTGTTTACTGGAGGTCCCATGAGGGACACCAAAATGTGCTCAACTATAGGTGGGGAAAATTAGCTCTGAGCACTGCTTTAGCTTTACGAGAGGCAGGGTAAGTTAGCAGGATCTTGAACCCTATGTCTACAGGGTCAGACCAGTCAAGAAGCAAACCGTTTTGAAAGAATAAATGAGATCTTTATTAAAATACAGCCAAACAGTGTATGCAACTCACTCACTCAGATAACTATAGAAAATAAAGGTGGGAGTGGGCCAGAGGGATTTTTTGGAGGGATAGTTGAATTGGGTGATACGAAACCTGTCCTGGAGTC
This sequence comes from Iguana delicatissima, assembly GCA_948472985.1. NCBI lineage: Eukaryota > Metazoa > Chordata > Lepidosauria > Squamata > Iguanidae > Iguana > Iguana delicatissima. The sequence continues at coordinate 48,370 of CAOKZL010003037.1, forward strand.
CGGAAGAATAGAGAGCGATGCTGGGGTTCGATGTGGCTCAGCACGTGGAGCTGAGGGGAGGCTCGCCAAGCAAAGAGGCAATAAGGCGGTCTGGAACTCGGGAGCGATCTGAGGAGGGACTCAGAATCAGGGGTTTTTATAGGGAGAGATGTGATTGTAGGCTATGCCGTACTCAGTGAGAACAATGGATTTCGGGTGCGAGACAAAGCCTCAGAAAGGTCAAAATTTAACATGATTGAGTTAGGGCCGAATTGACAGAGGAGTAGCCAGTATGCAAATGCGCGATGCTGGACAGTTGATAGTTCGGCTAGTCACGTTACCTGCTCGGGGCAGGGAGTCTTTTGTATGCATAATAGGGTGTTTGCCGAGAGGTCTCCTGAAGCAACGATCTGGCTATTTCTGGCTTGCCTGTATTGTTTTAGGAATACTGCAGCAATCAGCTGCTGAGCCTAGTTGTGTGCTTGTCCAGGGGCCTCACAAACACGTGAAGAGGGGTAGGGGGAAGGAAGCCGAATTATTGATATCAAAAGGATATCTTTATGCTATCGCCAAGGCAGCCTAGAAGCTGCAGTAACAAACTTCCTGATGGTCAGAGCTGTTTGGCAGTGGAATATGCTGCCTCGGAGTGTGATGGAGTCTCCTCCTTTGGAGGTTTTTAAACAGAGGCTGGATGGCCATCTGTTGGGAGTACTTTGATGTGTGTTCCTGCACAGCAAGGGGTTAGACTGGATGGCCCCTGTGGTCTCTTCCAACTCTATGGTTCTATGATTCTATGGAAGACACATAGGCCACAGTTAGTTATATGGAAAATACTGTGATCTGTGCATGATCCAAAGGAGGCTGCAAACGGGATGTGGTTTCCCAATTTGGCCGTCTGGATGTTACGACTTCCAAAAGTGCTGACTTTCTAAAGGTTAATTGCACAACATTTTGGGACCAAAGTTTGGGAGCAACTGCCCTAGACCACAGAACTGCTTTGGTGGCTTCTATGGGTTAGGAATCATAAAATGATAGAATAGGTAGGGATTGCCAGGGCCAGCTACTGCAACCCCTGCCATGCAAGAATACATGGCTTTACTCTTCAGAGATGGCTATCCAACATCTGTTTAAAGACTTCCAAAGGAGAGTGCACCAGGTTCTGAGATAATTTATTCCACTGTAGAACACTTTTAGTGTCAAGATGTTCCCAATATTTAAGTGGAATCTCTTTTCTTGAAATTTGGACCCATTGGCTCATGCCTTAGTTTTTAGAATAACAACAAAAAAAAGCTTGTTCTATCTTCTACATGACATCCCTGGAACATACTTAAAGATGGCTATCATGTCATTTCTCAGTCTTCTCTTCTCTAAGCTAAAAGATACCAAGCTTCTTAAGCCATTTCTCACAGGGCCTGGTTTCCAGATCTTTTATCATCTTTTCCACTCTCCTACTGACACATTTCAGCTTGTCATTATCCTTCTCGAACTGTAATGTCCAGAATTGGGCACATCATTTCAGATGAGTCTGGCCAAAGAAGAATAAAGTGGTACTATGACTTCCCTATACTCCTATTGATGCAGCCAAAAATTGCTTTTTTAATTTTTTTTGGTGCTGCATCCGCTGCTGACACACGTTTAACTTACAGTCTACTAAAACCCCTATATCTCTTTTATGCATACTGGGGTCAAGCTTTTATGCATACTAGGGTCAAGCAAAGTTTCACCTATCCTATGTCTATAATTTTTCCTGCCTAAATTTAGTATTGTATATTTTTTGTTGTTGAAATTCATTTTGTTACTTTTGGTCCATCTCTAGAATCTGTTACAGTGATTTTGAATCCTGATTCTATGCTCTAGAGTATTACCTACCCCTCATAATTTGGTATCATCTGCAAATTTGATGAGCATGGCCTCTGTTATTATTACACCTCTTTATATCCCACCTTTTTCTCAGTCCAGGACTCAAGTCTATTTAGTCATCCAAATCATTTACAATAATGCTAAACAATGCCAGACCCAAGACTGTGATACCTCACTAGTCACTTTATTCCAGGATGAAGAGGAATCATTGGTGAACACTGTTTGGGTTTAGCCCATCAGTCTCTTAAAAATTCTAATAGTAGCTTTGTCTAGCCCAGATTTTACCAATTTGTTCACTAGAATATCATGAGGGATCTTGTCCAAAACCTAACTGTAGTTAAGATATACTATGTCCGCAACATTCTCCTCATATATCAAGCCAGTAAATTTATTTTAAAAGAGAAATAAGATTAATTTGGCATGATATGTTTTTTTCTTCCTCTTGCTCGAAACATATTCCTCTTTTACTTTTTTTTTTAGCAAGCCTGACTTTGTTTTGAGCTTTAGCTTTTCTGATTTTCTTCGCACAAGAACTGGCTATTTGTCTGCATTCCTCTTTGGTGACTTCCCCCTTATCCCATTCTTTCATAACAACTTGTCCAAAACTTCTTTATACATCTACCTTGGTTTCGGCAGTCACCTCCAACTTTTCTTTCTCATTACAATTGATAGCAATTGTGTTTTTATCCCACCTTCAAGAAACTCCCATCCATCATGAACTCCCTTCCCTCTGAGCATATCTGACCATAAGATCTCACCCAATATTTTCTAAAATTTAATAAACCATCTTTCTTAAAACCCAGAGTTTGTGTCTGACTATAATTGGCTTTCTGTTTCCTCTGTATAACAAATCCCAAAGGAATGTGGTCACTCCCACTAAAAGATCCCACTATTTCCTCTCTCTTGAACAGTTCTTCTCTGTTGATTACGATCAGATCCAAGATAGTCAATCCGCTTGTTATCCTGTCCATCTTCTCGTTAATGAAACTGTCAGAAAGGCAAGTGAGGAATTTGTTTGATCTTACAGTCTTGGCAGAGCCTGAACCTGCCAACAAATACCAAAGTGACTAAAGTCTCCCCTTATTACTGTATCTCTCCTTTTGGAACGTTTGATGGTTTTGTTTAGGGACACACTATCTGAGTCTTCGGTTTGGCTTGGGAGTTCATTGCAGATGTCCACAATAATGTCAGTGTTGCTTCCTCTCCCCTTTTTTAGCCAAATGCTCTATCCTCTTTTTAAGTTGTAGATCTCTTCATGTGTCTACAGATCCTTGGAATACAATGTTCTTCCTCCTCCTTCACTGTTTGGTATATTTCTTTAGAAACTGTGAGACTCATTCCACCAGATTTCAGTGATGCCTGTTAAATTATATTTGCCTATGTTAAGAGTTCAAGTTCATCTTGTTTATTTCCCATGTTCTGTATATTAGTGTGGAGACATTTAAGACCATGGGCCATGCTCTCCAGCTATCTTCTTATTGTTTTTTCCAAGTATTGGTGGGTTCTTGTACTTCTTCTGTATTGATGAGACTTTTGACCCCACTACTTGGCATTCCCTTGTCCTCTGGAGTAGTGTCTCTCTTCCTTGCATAACTCATTTTAAATTGTTATTTATTGTTATTATTATATTTGTTTATACCTCGCTTTTCTCCTTGAAAGAACTCAAAGCGTCTTACATAATTTAAAAGAGAACATAGTTAAAACTATAAATAAACAATACTAATTATATGTCAAATGCCTGTTGAAATAAGAATGTCCTTAGTTGTCTCCAGAAAGTAGGCAGGGAGGGTGCTAGTCTGACATCTTTGGGAAGGGAGTTCCAGAGCCTGGGAGCAGCCACTGAAATGGCCGTCCCTTGTGTTCCCACTTAATGCACCTGTGAACATGGTGAGACAGAGAGAAGGGCCTCTCCAGCAGATCTCAAGCCCGGGCTGGTTCATAGGGAGTATACAGTCCTTCAAATAACCTAGACCTGAGCTGTGTAGGGCTTTAAAGATCATCACCAGCACTTTGAATTGTGCCGGGAAACAGACTGGCAGCCAGTGGAGCTGTTGCAGCAGGGGATCTTGCCCTCCTGAACAGGTTTACAAGATTCTTCAGAAATATATTTGCACCAATCACTTTGAAGTGCAACCCATCCCTTGCCAGAAAGCCATGGAACAGCAGACTGTGGTTCAAGAACCAAATCTTTCCCACTAGCATTATCTGTACAGCCAGTTATTCACTTCCACTTTTCTTCTATCTCTTCATTGGCCAAAGCCTTCAACATGAAGGAGTGATGAAATAACAAACTGTGCCACAAGGTACTTCAGCTTCCTACCCATAGCCTCATAGTCCTTTGTTATATGAAAAAGGCTATGGCCCTTTTCACATGGCATTTGCCATGCGAAAGGGCCTCTGGAGTGTCGCGTGACTGCGAGGAGCGGTCCAATAGCGATAGCAATAGCATTTATTTCTATACCGCCTATCAACTAGTGTTATCTAAGCGGTTTACAATGTATTTTAGCTAATTGCCCCCAACAAGCTGGGTACTCATTTTACCGACCTGCGAAAGGATGGAAGCCTGAGTCAACCTTGAGTCCACATGATGCACTCACAATTGCATGACGCTCCAGGGCCTGGGAAGCGCTGATCACGCACTATTTCATTTTCGGCTGCGAGCCAAAAATGGTGCACGATTGTGCATCACTCCAGGGCCCCACACACACTTGCTGTGCGTGCGAAGCTCCGGAGCCATGGCGCTCGTGCTTTCTGCCCCAGTGCAGCCTGGGAAAATCCCAGGCTGCACTGTGGAAGGAAGAGGAGGGGATCTCGCACAAGCAGGCAGCAGCTGCGGAGCTGAAGGAACCGGGATGTGAGAGCCTCTTGCTAGAGGCTGCTTGCGCGATTCCTGCATCCCAGCTCCGCAAAAAGGTGAGTTGCGGAAATGGCCTATGTCTTGCAGTATCAGTTGTTTCTTCATGGATCAGGGAAAAGGGAAAATGTGATGAGTTTGATGAGTTTTATCAGCTTTTCTGTAATGACATTTATCTTTGCCCCTGGGGGACAGCAAACTTCTTGAGACATTAGGTCTACACGCCACTGCACCTATTCCTCTCAGCAAGTAACCACCTACCACTACCACACATCTTTTTCTTCCTTTACGACTATCAGGAGCCCTTCCATGCACAGAAATGTCCAGGTCACTTCTGTATTCTGAGGACTGAAAGTGTGTCCATTTGCCCATGGCTCATAATCACTGGCCAGCAAGAGAGTGTGGACTTGATTGTTTAGGTCTAAACCCATGGCGTGGATCGTGATAGTTCTGCTTCTCTGTGCCGCACTCTTTAAAGAGTCTGCCTCTTGTGTTTGAGACTCATCTTTCTCCCTGGAGGTACTATCTGTGTGTTGCCCTTCCAGGAAAAAGTATTTTGCTCTGTCCAAAATAAGTAAATAAGTAAGGAAGTAGCTTAATCTTCTTTAATAAGTTCCAGTGTAGATATGCCAAACTCAAGCTGTTGTTCCTTTTCTTCCAGCAAGGCAACCTGGCTGTATGGTTCCTCACAACCTCAGGCAAGAAAGCAAACATAGTACAGGTTGCTGCAGTAGCAAATTCAAATAGTAATAACTCTAAGAAATTGACGGGGTTGCCAAAAATTGACAGGCACTTACACACAGATATTATTGTAGCAGCATTTTTAGTGCTCCAAACTGTGTATGGGATCATTAGGATGAGATCCTGAAAACTTTTTTCCCTCTCAAATGTACAATCTTACATATGAGATTTCCCCAAACTTAATGTCCTTGAGGCAATCTCTCTGAGTCAATTTAAATATGAAGATACCTACATAGAGGCTCTTCCTTTTGGCAGAGTTCAGCAAGCAACTTGCCCACTGAGTAGGACTTCCAGATGTTGTTGAATTATAATCGTCATCAACATAGTTAATAGCAGTGGACAGTTCAAATTTTGGAAGGATATTTTTTGATGCTGAATGATGTTTACAGCTCTTGACACTAATGCTAACTGCTCTTACACTTACATTTGATGTTTTTCTTTTATGTTCAGGATTTCCAAACTCATAGCGGACCGTTTTAGCTTACCATGCTATAACAGCATTCAGTGCGTTAATCTACTGAGATCTTAAGCACTGTACTGCCACAGAGCACTGTGAGCACTGCCACAGCAAGGTTTATTTTATTTGTTCGTTTTTGGTAGCTCTGTAGGATCTGTAGCACTTAAAACAAGACTGGTGAACCTATGGCCATCCAGTTGTTAACTAAAATTCCATTAGCCTTACTGAGCCTGGTTAAGTAGTGAGTCCAATGGGAGTCATAGTTTGTTAGCATCTGGAAGATCCAAGGTTACCCAATCCTGATCTTAAGTGGCCCTCTAGTATTCCTCTTTTACTCTTTAAGTTTTGTAAAAATTTGCTTGCTTCCCCATACAGAAAGGCCAAGTTTCATGCATGGTGGTCTTTGTGTATCAATCTAGCCGTGATTCTGTCACCTTAAGTACTATAGGGTTTCCAAAGCGATGTGCTTCTGAGTAAATATGCCTACCTTAAAGCTGCAAACTTCAACTTTCCTTTTTTTTTTTTATCTTTTACCTCTTTCCACAGAATTTATCTACGTAAAGGCTACAGTCCTAACTACATTTACCCCGAAAGTCACATTAACCTGAGTGGGTTGGCTTCTGAGTAGACATTATACCACTGCACTGTAAATCTCTTGGGGGGGGTGCATCTTGTCCTGCTATGCATGTGCATATAAATACATGTCTGTGATCTCCAAAGACTCAGGCACATTTTGAGCAATTGGCATCCCATGTTACAACCATATTTCGACTAATATATAAAAGTCAAAGTTTGTCTGTTTGTTTGTGTCAGGCAAAGACCTCATATGACTGGCTGCCTAAGAAGATTCTATGGAATCTTGGGATTTGTAGTTTAGGGAAGGGCCTTTAGAATTCTCAGCCAGAGAGCTCTTGGGCCTGTCTTGAATAGGCCAGTTGCTATAGAGATGAGGCCTAGCAGCAAGGAGGAGGGCAGTGTATTCCTTCAGGAACTCAACCTCTGTATGTTAATAGCTCTGAATATAGATGGGATTGAGGAATATGGGGAAAAGTTACAGGTACTGGACAAGATAGTTTGGGGAATTAGAGACAGAAGATCTCAAATCTTTCTAACAAGTATTACCTATGAGAAAAATCCCGAGCAACGCCGGGTATATACACTGGTCTTTCGTAACAATCACCATTGTATTTGGCTTTTAAGAGAGTGGAGTACAGATTATTGTAAAACAAATAAATACAGCATACAACTGGCAGAACAGAACCTTCAACAATGTGTATGTGTGGGCAACTTGCTATCAGATAGCTGTTGCAACCCAATCTCTGTTTACATCTAAGAAATGTTGGCAGGCATGGAGTCATTGTTCTGCAATGCCTCCATCCTGTATTATCCAATTTCCACATGCTAGGATACATATCCATAGAAGAACTTTGCTGTAGGGTTTTCCTAATTTTGTGAAATCAGTTATTCTTTCTCTCTTTTCAAGATTTCTCCTGGAGTGCAGGACAGCAGAAGGTGAAGAAGTGTTTTCCTAGCAACAAAAATATTGCTGTTCTGAGTGCTGAAAAAGTGCTGGCAACTCGTATTAGAAGCATTCCTTTAATGAGGGATGCCTAGATCATTTATTGTTATTTAAACAGCCAGCTATTTAAAAACTTTTATTGAATCTTTGACAAGAGTGGTCAGCTATGGTGCTGGAATTCTTTTTGTCCCTAGGACCCTCCAAGACTACTTAAAAAGGAGTGTATGGATACCCATTATTTGTTGACATTTAATAAAAGTGGGGATGTATATCTGAAACATTTTTAATAACTGAATTTCTCTCCTGGAAGAAAATAGGGTGGTTGGGGAAGTCTGGAGGGGCCAAGGACCATAAAAACAGCCTCAAGGGCCATACTTTCTTAGACCTAGGACACTGGGGAAGTTTTCAAGCAGAGAGCCATGTTAGTCTCTTGCATCATAAGGAAAATGGGAGAGGGATCTAGCAGCACCTTTGAGAGTGTTAATAAGCATAAACTTTCCCTGAACCCCCATTTGCTTCATCACTTGCATTACTGTTGCTGCTGAGCCCATGCACAGGGGTATAGTTACTGGGATAGGGGGGCAAAATGAGGACAGTACTTCTCCAATAAGATTTCTGCCCCAATGCAATTTCCTTCATTCCTCACACTTCTAGAATTGCAGAGACTGACATGCTAAAATTCATTCACACTTGCGACTCTTGTATTTGCCGTATCTGTTTTGCCTCACCAACTTTGCTCGTACTTTTTTTTTTCTTAAATGTGTGAATTCTACTTCTAAATTCTCAGCTGGAGTTTGAAGCTAATGCATTGCTAGAAATTTGGGGATTGAAGGAATGTTTCATGGGGAAGGTAGAATTCCCATATGAGGGGCAATGTTTTCACCCCTTCCCCAAATAGCTACACGTTTGCCCATGCATTTGGTGAAATACACTGGAGTCCATGAAAACTTATGATTGATCATGATGAAAGCTGAGCCTCAAAGGTGCTGCTATATCCTTCCCCCCTTTTCTTAAGTGGGGAGACTAGTTTTCAAGTATTTACTTGCTTTTGGTTTGTTTGAAAAGTAGCTATAGATGTACACTTGAGTTGTACACCTGAGGAATACTCAGCATCAAAATTAAAAAGGAAAAGGTTTAATGAAAATGATGAGTGGTGAGCTGTATTAGTCAATGCTGGGAATATCAGATATTGATGATACCATACTACTTGCAGAAAATAGCAGAGACAATGCCTGAAGAAAGTCAAAGAAGAATTGCAAAGGCTGGTTTACAGCTGAACATTAAGAAAACAACAAATAATGACTACACATGATTTACATAACAAAGTGGATGATGAAGACATTGAAATAGTTCAACATTTTCCATACCTTGGCTCAGTCATTAATAAGAATGGAGACTGCAGTCAAAAAATTAGAAGACTAGGATGGGCAGCTATGAAGGCACTAGACAAGATCCTCTAAAGTATAAAGAGGTATTGTTGACTACTGAAGTTAGGATAGTCCATGGCATATTTCTAATTTCTATGTATGGCTGAGAAAGCTGGACAGTGAAGAAAGCTGACAGGAAGATTAACTCATTTGAAATGTGGTGCTGGAGGAGAGTTCGAGGGATACCCTGGACTACTAAAAAGAGAAATAAATGGGTCTTAGAGCAAGTCAAGCCTGAACTCTCTCTAGAAGCCAAGATGGCTAAACTGAGACTGCACTTTGGCTATAATCTGAGAAGACATGACTCAGTGGAAGAGACAGTAATGCTTGGTAAGGTACAAGGCAGTTGGAAAAGAGGAAGACCGCATTACAGATAATGCAGTAAAAGAATCCACAGCCCTGAGTCTGTAAGATGTGAGCAGGGCAGTTTAAGATAGAGTAAACTGATGGTTTCTCATTCATAGTCAACTCAGCAGCAGTTAACAAGTCACTGGTTGTTTGCAACATGGATGCAGACACAACACAAGCATCCCTCCAGCATATGTGTGGGAACTATCATTTTGTTACAGACAAACTGTTTCTGGAGGCCATTTCAGAGGAACATTCTTCACCCCAGATGGACTACACCTTTTATCATACCTGACTGCTGTCATTACTGACTGAGGCTTATGGGATTTGTAATCCAAGACATCAAAAGGACACCAGAAAGTGGCCTACCTTTGTACTGTATTGAATGTTGGGGGGACATGAGAGCATGACTTTGTAAGGAGACGCCTGCTCCTTTGCTAATTTACACCACCAATTGGCAAAATGTGGCCCCATTTTATTCCATTTTTTCAGCCCTTGATTTTCCTGATTGGCCCCACTTTTGTGCCAGAAACAGAATGAATTGTAGTGGCAATTCACCTTTTAAATAGGTTTTGGGATTCCATCAGTACTGGTTTTTTGAAAACCTGAAGTGAACTTCCACCCACTTCCTTTCCATCTCCCTTCTATTATTTGCTCATTTATTTATTTTGAAACGTTGTTTATTTTGAAAGGACAGAAACCGTTTCGCCAAACATGCCCATTTCCCATTGTGACATAAAACCATTTTTGTTACCATAAGGTGTCCATGAAACAAACTTTAGGGGGAAAAAACAGTAATACAGTGTTGAAAAATATGCAACAAACCCTAAACAGTTAAGTTGAAGCAAGTTGTAGCAACAACCAAGGGCCCCAGAGAAAATACTCAGAAGGGTTTCAGGGAAAAGCTGTGTTTCTTTTGAAAGATCAAACTGGCTAATCTGATCTGGTCCTAGGTGTCCGCACGCTTGGTCGAAAAATGTAGCTCTGGCCATCTCTGCACTAGCCTGTTATAGTGCTATTATGCCACTTTCAACATCCTATGGAATCCTGGGGTTCACCGTTTGGGGGGGGCTCAGGATGCTGAAAGTGGAATAACAGCACTAAAACAGGCTAGCGCAGAATCTGTTGCCCAGATTAAGAGTATGGAAGCACCCTAAGAAGAAAAAGCTGCTTTTGAACTGCATAAAAAACCTGGTGGGGAAAAATATATCCGACTCTTATTCTAACCCCAAATAAATTACAGATTCCTGCTTTAAAGGAACACTATCCTTTTACATTTAAAATCCGCGCGCGTCTCCAGGCGGTGAAAGTCTCAGGAACCCCGCTTTCTCCAGACCCTACGCCCTAAGCAGGCTTTCTGAACCAGACCTTTCTCCCGGAGGAAAAAAAGGGCTTAGAATCTTTGGCCCTAACGGAGAAGGGCACTCAAAAAGGCTTCTCAAACTTTGGCCGCTTCCGCGCTAGCCGGGGATAGCGCGACGATTCCACTTTCAAGATCCTCTGGGATCCTGGGGTTTGCAGTTTCGGGAGGGGCCGGCCGGCCCCTCCCGAAACTGCAAACCCCAGGATCCCAGAGGATCTTGAAAGTGGAATCATCGCGCTATCCCCGGCTAGCGCGGAAGCGGCCTTTGTTTCCCACCGCCCCGGGCGAAGAGAAGCCACCTTGCGTTGAAGCGCCTTCCTCCCGCTTCCTCTCCAACCCTAAAAAAAACAAACGAGCGGCAGAAGCAGCCCCTCCTGCCTTTTCCTCGGCCGCCGATTTCGCCCCTCTCCCTCTCCCTCCTCTGCGCTCCTCCGACAGGAGCCTCTCCGACGCCCGCCTCGCCTTACTCCCCGCCACCTCTTCCCATCCCGGAGCTCTTCCCCGCCGCTACTTCCACCGGCTTGTTCACACTCGAACGGCCTCTGCCCCCTCCTCCTTCCCCTGCGGGGGGAAACGGAGTCGCTCCGGCGCGGCGCCGCCTCCTCGCTCCCCTTGGGGAAAAAAATCGGAGCGTCGCTCTGGCGGCTCTTCAGGGGAGGGGAGAAGCGCTTTTGGAAATCTGGACCCTCCCCTTGCCCCCCCTCTCCCCGTGCCCCGGCGCCTTTCTTGCGCTCCCCCCGCCTTGGCCTCGGGGTGGGCGCCCTTTCGGGGAGAGGATCCCGCGCGACAGGCATCCTCCTTTTCCAGCGCCGCTCCTCCGGGGGTGGGGGCCTGTCCTGCCTCTGTTGGCCAAGAGTGCGTGGAGGGAGGAGGCAGGAGGAGGGGGAGAAAGAAGGGAGACAGAGGGCGATCCCCCCAAGTCGAGTCCCCGCCGTCTCTCGCCCTGCAGCGGCAGCGGCCGCTCCGCATTCTTGGCATTCCTGGGCCGTGACTCCGAGGCCGGCGACGGCAGGCGGGCCGCTCCTCCAAGCAGCTCCGCGCGGGACGGGGGGGGCGAGAGAGCAACGCAGGCGGGCGGGCGCGCTCCGGCCGCCTCCGAAGCAGGGAGCGCCGGGCTGGCGAAGAGCCGCCCCGTCCGGCCCGCCTCGCTTTACAATCAAGACAGCCATCCCCTCCTCCTCCCTGGCGTGCTTTCCCCACCCTCGCAGCTCCCTGAGCTCTTCCCTTCGCCGCCGCCGCCGCCGCCGCCGCCTCCTCTCCCCCACAGCTGCAGCCTCCACACCCGCCCGCTCTGAATCTTGCGCCCCTTCTCTGATTCAAACTTCCTTCAAACTTTCCTCGGGGCGCGTTGCGTGTCGCTCTTCCAAGAGAAAGAGCCGTTCTGCCTCCCTTCTTGGCTAACTTTCCCGGGTCGTCCGATATCGTTGAACCACAATCCTCGTACTTCTGCCTTTTTTCCCCTTCTCACACGCCCCTTTCCCTCGTAATTTCTTGCGACGGGGGTCTGTCGGCTCATCCTCCCCCCTTTGTTTGGATTCCTTGGAAGCCTCGTCCCTCATCACCGGTTCAGTCTTCTTCGGGGACTGTTTTGTCCTTGAAAGTAAAGGCCTGCGTTTTCTGGAGGAGGGAGAAAAGGCGATCTCGGAGGACGTGGCTGCCTGGGGAAGACGGAGCTGCCTCGAAGGGCCCCGAGCTCGTGCGAAGCAGGTACGCGGGAGATGGGACCGCTGGGGGGTGAGCTTGAAGTTTCCGAGTAGGCAAGGCTCTCTGGTTAGTGCTCCTGCCACAACTCCACTCCATCAGGCGTGTGTTTTGCTTTTTTTAAGATCAAAAACGTGTAATGCGGGACCAGTTAACGTGCAGTTTTGGAGACGTGGTTGTGCCCCCCCCCGCCTCCGAAATCCTATTTTCAGATATGCTCAGTTAAATGGAAAGGTTTTGCATGCAGAAGGAGTCCTGAAAATAAAGGGCCCTTTGGAAGCAGTGACTCCTCGGACTCCTTCTTCTTTAACCTGTTCTCTTGTGGTGGTCATGGGGTGGCTTGGAAAAAAACAAACACACTTGTAAACAGAGGAACTTTTCTGCTTGGCGGCTGGCTGGCTTCTCAGCGCTGCCGTGTGACTGACTTTTCTCGGCTTCCACTGTTCAGCAAGCCGAAATCCCGTTCTCGGCTGGGTGGATTTTATCTTCCTGCTCTTTGTTAGCTACCAGTCAAGTCTATACCGGCCATTCCTCTCTGGCAGATGTTGTGACAAGAAGGAAGGAATGCGGTGGCATCTTCTTTTGCTCTCTGTCTGACAAAATGCATTAATCTTAAAGAAAGAAGAAGTTTGCCAAAGCTGTCTTTTAAGGGATGAGTCATTTGTTTGCCTACAGTGCACACAAAATACGTGTGTGTGTGTGTGTGTGTGTGTGTGTGGATATTTAAAGATGGTAAACTGGATGAGGTCTGCTGGTTTTGAACTTCAGTGGGCAAAGGGCTCCGATGATTACACCTCTCTTTCTTTGTACTCCCCGGTGATGTACCTGTAATGAGAGGTGTTGCAAGGAATGAAAGGAAGATATCAAATATGAAACCTCTTGCTTAAAGTCCTACCTCTTTCTTTTGATGTCTTTTATTCATGTGAAATGCACTCAAGAAGTATAGTTCAAGAAGTATGTGTGTGGGTTTTTTAAAGCAAACCACAGATGTGTTTTTATAGACTTTTTTTGTGCATTGCAGTTTTAAAAAGTTCTAAGGTGGGGTTTTTGGACCCATGAGGGATTAAAGTCACCAAAAAAGAGCACTGTTGTTTCAGACCAAAGGTCTGTCTCTTCTGCATCCTGTTTCCAAATGGAGTCAGCCCCATGCTCTGGGAAGTCCCCCAAAATAAAGTATGAATGCATACAACAGCCCCTGCTGTTTGCTGTTGGCAGTTTCATGTAGGTTCCATGTATTTGCCTGCTGGAGTGTTTGTCCCAAGTTGGGTAATTAAGGTATAACTAGTAGCTAACTTAGCTAGTGGGTATGAGAGGTGGCTCCATTGGATTCTGCTCCATTGGATTTTGGCCATGCATGGAGGAGTGTGGGAAGAAAGTGTTGAGCTGCCTTTCCTCCTTACTGTGAGAACTCAAGCGCGTTATCTTTCTCTTGCGCTATCACTACTTAGCATGTTTACTCTTGTGCATGGACATAACACACAAACTCTAGATTGTTCTGTACTTAAAGTCTGCCAGATGACTGGGTGATGAATGTGTGAACTGTTCCCAGTAAAAAGCAATGTCTCTCAAGCAATATATAAAAGTTTTCTTGAATCGTGTGATGGCCAATGCTTAACATGTTTTCAGGTGATGTTGGAAGGAGTCTTCATATAATGGACCAGGTAAGTGTGAAAAATGTTAACTCATTGTGGGATAACATAGTGTAGAAAGTGGTGCCTAGTCTAAAACAGGTTAGTGGACTTCGCAGTCATTCACAACTCAATTTACTATTTTCCCATCATTGCACTGTGTTGACTTCTTGATTCTTTCTGTGTGGGTGGGGTTTGCTAATATAGTGGACGAGGGCTTGCGTGTGGGGGCTACACCATTTACAGCTGTGTTTTTCAGGGTGCAGTAGTTGGTCAGTTCTCCTGAACTCCCACACAATGGATTCTTATGTTATTGAAACTGTACAAGTCACAAAAATATGGTAATGGCATGATTGTGGCTGCAGATGAAAAGGAGTTGGCTGCATGAGCAGTCTTCAAAACAAGTGACTGCAATTAAGAATATCTCACAGACCAATTTACAATATTTCCTGAAGAATGTTTTAAAAACCCGGTTAAAAATTGCTTTTTAAAAACTGTCACGGCCGCCACAGGTTGCTCACCTTGAGCAACAAGAATGAATATGACTTTCCCCACCATATGTGCAAAGTTTGATTAAACTGTTTCAGAAGACCTATGTAAACCAGGATTTTTTTCTAAGACAGGATGATGGTTACTTGTGGTGGTGGAAGAGGACAGCAGCCTATTGCATATTCTAGTTAAGATGAAATACTCAAATTAGTTTCTTAGAGAGCCTATCACTGAATTGAAAGATTAGAGGCTCTAGATTCAGTGTTGAGAAACACTTTTATTAAAAAAACCTTTTAGATATGGGCTCGTTGATCATTTGGGTTACAGTATTTGTTAATCAGCACATTCAAACCTGTCCTGAAGTATACTATTGCAATGCAAAGTACTTGCTGTTTGGGATTTGAGACACTCCATTCCATTTCTCCTCACTTCTTTTCTGGGTTTTCATTCTCCTGCAGTCAGCCTTCCCTGTCCACTGAGCATGCTCAGTCCTTGTTTACCTGTTTTGGGGCTTTCCCTCTCCTGATGGGCTGTGGTGGTGTGAAGTGAAATAATGGATTCTCTGTTGATTTCTGTGGAGGGATCACACTATTCTCATTTGGGACATGATGTGAACCAGGAAGTCCCCTCCTTCTTTCTGTTTATCTTTGTATTTTACCTGCTTTCCTCCTTTCCTCAGATTATTTGAAACAAAACAGTTGTGTGGTTAAGATGAACAGATATCAGAACCCCCAAAAGATTTCTCCAAGCTGGGTGAATTGCTATTCAGATGACAAAGACAGCTCAGTTTAAGCAAGTGATGCTTATTGGGACAAAGCATCCTAACTTGTATGTATGCTGATGGTACCTCAGCAGGGCTGATTGACCAGGAAAGGTATCTTGGCATTGTGCTGAATAATGGAATGAAAATGTTAACTGATCAGTGTACCACTGCTGTGGGGTGGGGGAGTGGAAGCAAATTCAGTTGTGGGAATAGCTGAAAGCTGGCAATAGCCTTATTTATTTATTCAAGGCGTTTATTGTATGTATTGCCACTTGACCCATTGAGGTCCCTGAGATGATGCATCCTGGAAAGAGAAACACTTCAAAAACATTAAACAAATAGCTAAAACCTATTAAAACAGTACAATCTGGTATTTAAAAATGGTTCCAAACCCAAACAAGCAGCCAGGGGGGATCCCCTGAGCCAAAGGCCATGCAAAACAGTACAATATTCACTGCATGCCAGAAACTCTAAAGCAGTGGTTCTCAACCTGTGGGTCCCCAAATGTTTGTAGACTTCAGCTCCCAGAAGCCCCAGCCACTATGGTCAATGCTCAGGGCTTCTGGGAGCTGAAGTCCAAAAACATCTGGGGACCCACAGGTTGAGAACCACTGCTCTAAAGGGATGGAGCCAGCTGGACCTCCCTTGGGAGGGAATTCCATAGTCAAGAGGCTGCTGCAGAGAAAGCCCTGCAATGTATATTCACCATCATACACTCATGGGGTGGTGGAGTTTGTAACAGGGCCTCTGCATTCATACAAAACTATAGCATCTCCCATTCTGCACTCACAAAAAGATATTGTAAAACTGGAAAAGGAAAGAAAATGGCAGCCAAAATGATCAAGGGAGCAACTCTTTTGTTAGGAAAGTTTACAGTTTTAGGGGTTTTTCAATTAGGGCTGATGTAGCTGGTGGATCTGTCACCTTACCTCATGGCAAATCTGCACTAAAATTTACCATTGTATCTTCTGCAGCTACTCCAAATTGAAGAGAAGCTCTGTTGTTGCTGGATCCTAGTTCAGCATTGGTGGGTTTCCTGTTTAGCTCAGAGTAGTCATGTGAGAAGAGACAGTAAAATCCCAAATGAATTTGCCACTCCATGATGGTGGATCAACTGGTCATTGTTAGCTTTGAGGGGGAAAGACGAGTAAAGGGGGACATGATAATGGTATATGAAGTTGTTTGTTTGGAAAATATGGACAGGGAAAAGCTTTTCTCCTTCATAATAGTGGAATGTGAAGTCCTGCAGCAGTTGTGAATGTGGGAGGCTAAGGAAAGATAAAAGGAGGTTTCCTCAACACACCACACATAGTTAAGCTGAGGAGTTTGGTACCCCAAGTTGAACGATGACTACCAAGTTGAATGGTTTGCATGCGAAAGGTTTAATTCTAATTTAATTAAAGGGAACAGTAACAAATGAACCAGCATGGTATAGTGGTTTAAGCATTGGACTACAACTCTGGAAATCAGAGTTTGAAATCCCGCTCAGCCATGGAAACCCACTGGGTGACCTTGGGCAAGTCACACTCTCTCAGCCTGATAGGAGGCCAATGACAAACTCCCTCTGAACAAATCTTACCAAGAAAACACTGCGAGGGGAGTCGAAAATGGCTTGAAAGCCCACAACAACAAAGCAGGTGGTATAAAAGACTTGTCACCCTGTAGAGTTACTACCATCAGGGTGTATCATGCTAAGCCAGTTAGACAAACAGTCCAGTTTGGTGTAGCACAGTGTTCTCCATGGAGCTGTTTGGTCTTCAGCACCTCTCTGTAGTGGTCTTATTTTCTGTTTGTGCAGAAAAGATTTGGATTGTGTAATTTCATCTGCTAGAGATAGGTAGAT
The DNA here is from genome assembly GCA_948472985.1 of Iguana delicatissima. Taxonomy (NCBI): domain Eukaryota; kingdom Metazoa; phylum Chordata; class Lepidosauria; order Squamata; family Iguanidae; genus Iguana; species Iguana delicatissima. The sequence goes on from CAOKZL010003037.1 coordinate 65,342, forward strand.
GAACAAGCTAATTTAGTAGGTTTGACTCCTCTGAATTCTCTGAGATCCCAGGATTTGGCTGGAATATAATACATCTTGAGAGCTGGCATATACAAGTTTCACTGGCTTTTCAATAGGGATGGGACGAATCCAGAATTTTCTGAATCTGGATGCGAATCCCTGGAAGATCCCAGGAATCCATGAATCTCGAATCGTTCAAATCCTTTTATTAAAAAGAGTTTGAAAAGCAAGAGAAAGAAGGACAATCTTGGGCACACTCTCTCAGCCTTAGCAAAAGCCTAGGCAAAGGCAAATCTCTCTCTGAAGAAATCTGGCCAGGACAATGGTCATAGTTTTGCCTCAGGATTTCCCCAGATTGAAAATGACACAAAGGTCCTTTCTACACAGGCAGGAAAATGTGGATTAATCTCACACTTTCCTCCCTCTGTAAACAGGGCCACATACTACAGTAGAGAGATAATTCAGGTCAAAACTGGATTTTCTTTGCATAGCTCCTTATGACATCTTAGGGTTTGTAATTTGCTGATGCCCCAGCACACTTTGGCAGAGAAGGCTGTGACACTGTGTAAAACTCCAAACCCCAGAATTGTGTCTGAAAGAGGTTTGCAAAAGAGCTATGCAAAGGAATGTTTCACCTGTCCTTGAAATCTCAAACCTGTCCCTTCCAGTCAAGTACTGAACTTCAATGTGAAATGTTCAATTTAAGTATCTTAGAATACAACCCCATATGTAATTTCTGCAATTGTTAGCAAAGGCCATTATTACTCTAAGAGAAAAAGTCACCTACTTGCCGTGTCCTCTTATGTATCTGGTCTCCCAAGTTTTCAGGCATCACGGTCTCCAACAGACTATTTGGTTGGTGGATTCGAAAGATTTGATTTGCCTATTTTGGCTAACGGATTTGGATTCATGAATATCGGATCCTTGCTGAGGATTCGAGGATCCGGTTGGCCCATCTCTACTTTTCAATGACCCACTCTTTTCACTGATTTGAATTATCCTCAGAACCTGTATATTTGATGCATGTTCCACTCTTTTGTCATGTTTACATGATGCTTTTGTGACCATACACTGCTTTTTTCTTTTAATCACTTCAGTGCTGTCTTGTGGGCAGTACTGTATATTATAGAAGTTGTTGGTGTGTCTTTTGTCTTATACAGTATTTGTGTTTATAATACTTAAATTTGTGCTTATAATGAAAAAAGACTGGGTTCTGCATTTCAACCATTTCCCTTTTTTGAGTGTTTTGGTCCCTAAGTGGGGGATGCCTGTACTGATGAATCAGAACATAAGAAAAACTCTGCTGGATATGTCTAAAAGCCTATATAGTTTACTATCTAGTTTCCAACAGTGGACAACTAGATTGTGGAAGCTCACAATCAAGCCATAAGGACATAAGTTGTGGGACAGCAGTGGCTGGTATCAAAAAGCACACTGCCTCTAAGCTCAGGTGTAGCAGATAGTAAGATTAGAAGCTACTGATAGCCTTATAATCTGTGAACTGATCCAGTACCGTTTAAAAGTCTGATTTGGTGGTCACAGCTCCCGTGAAGGAAAATTACATAGTTTAACCATGCTGCATATGAAGAAGTACTTCCCAATCTTTGTACGACTAGGTTAGTGCAACTACATCAGCAACTACAGGCAGTCATTTCCCTATGGTTCCTCAGTCCTACCTGGTGATACCAGGAGCTGAGTAGCAAGCCAAGCACGTGCTTTTCCACTGAGCTCTATCTTTTCCCTTCCTCTCTAAGATTTTACCTTTGTTATAATTTGCTGCATTAAATGTGCTTTTGTAAGATCCTTACACTCATTTGGTTCAGAATGTCTGGCAAATATTGGAAGCCTTTACAACAAAGGTAGTACATTGTAGCTGCAATAATCATGTGGAAAAATGGTTGTATGAGTGCGTGTTTAGGAAAACATCTAGATGAAGAAGGCAGTTATTGGTCTGTGTTTGTTCACTGGTTGTCAGGGTCTGAAAAATATTTTACTTACTGAATCGAAGACAATCACAGAATCGTAGGGTTGGAAGAGAACACAGTGGCCATTGAGTCCAACCCCCTGCCATGCAAGAACATATAGTCAAAGTCCCTTGAAGAAACAGCATGTGCTGTTATGAATTGACATGAAGTGGGCCAGTTTTGACTGGTACTGGGGACTAGAGAATTCTTAGTCTTCTTCAAATATATACTAACTGAAAAGGTACTGATGAAGTACTGTGAGGAACTTGATTGTCTGGACAGCCTGTGATTGTGTTCACAAAATACATCATTTTGTTTTTCCACTGCTGTATATAATTGAACTTTAACATTGGTTGATATTAGTTAAGAATTATTGTGGACCAGTATTTGCTGTCATTAAATTATATACATGTTTGGACTCTTATTTGCATATGTATAGAACATTTTTGTGAACCATTACTTGTTGAAATTATATGTATATTTTGACTCATATTTCATATGCCGAATATTTTTGTAATTTATCTCCTTAACGAATTGTCAATAACAGCTGTAGTGTGTAAAAGGCATTTTGTGTCTTTATCATATAGCAGCCCTAATAGTTATTTTTTTGTACTAAGAAATAACATACGCTGAGTGAACTTTTAGGAACATGTGATAAATTGTTTATAAACTACAAAGTTGACACTCTGTAGAAAATTAGTTTAGAAGCAGTTTAAAAAAATACTTCCATGGTAAAAATGACCACATATAGGATCAGTATCATATATCTAATGTAAGATTGCTGATAGGCAGTTCTGTTTGTTTCTCTCATAGTTCACCAGGTGACGGGGGACTGGGATTTCCCATGTATTGCCATATTTTTGTTTTATTTGCAACATATACTTTTCATGTAGGTTGGTTTTCTTTTGATAATGTTCCATTTTGCTGAGGGCAGGAGCTATTTCATGTTCAGTTATGAAGTTATCTAGATAAGCTGTGATGATGAAATCTTGGAACATGAAGCTCTGGTTATGAATATTGACTTACACTGTAGCTGTGGATGGCATATGAATGGGCAGAAATGAAGTACATGTTTGGATTTTACTACAGGCAGCCAGTAAGAACTTTCAAAAAGTATCAGACAGTTTATGCAGACAATTTATACATTTATTTTTCATTTTCACTGTGGCCATCTGTGACCTAGGTCTACTGTTGAAAATTGAGCATTAATACTGTCTGTTTTTTAAAAAACTTATTCACAGGCATTCTTCAGTTAACAAAGCCTCTAACAGAGAAGCTCTATTTTTTACAAAGTCCTTTTATCTCTATCCAGGCCTCAACTTTTTTCTCCCTTTCCTCTATTTAACTGGAGGTCTTTTAGCAGCATCAGCAGTGGGAAGTGAAGTTGGCCTAGAGAAACAAAATGTCATGCAGTTGGTGTGTCTGCAGTAAACAATACAATTAAGCTTCTAGTCAAGTTAATCCTACTGTATCTGTCTGTACCTGCCTACAACACCCAAGGTGAACAGCAAGTGCCCTCAGAATCACTTGCTAAGCATACATGAACAGAAAAACAGAGAGAAAAAGGGTGAGCAGATAAGCCTGCCTCACCAGCCCCCCCCACACCCCCCATGCTAATTGTTTCTTCTGTTCTGGTGAAGAAGCAATAGAGGTATTTTAACATGTCTGGGGTGCATTGTTCCTAGGGTGGGGGTAGGAGATGAAAGACTGCCCCAACTCCTGCACAGTTACCTGATTTATATTTTGCTTTTGTGGCCCTAAAATGCTCAAAGTAGTTCACACGATGAGCAGTACAGCACAAATTGACACAAAGCCAACATATACATTAAAACACATTCGTTCATGTGTGAACTAAAAATATCATACAAAAGATGATAGCAGGAAAGCATTAAATATTTGAAAACTCATCGAAAGAGAAATGTTTCTACCTTAAGTTGAAAGAATGCCAAAGATGGTGGATCCCTGAGGGAGACCTTGGTGCCACTAGTGGAAAGTCCTCGTCTCTCATGTTCATTCACTTAACAGCCCAAGAAGATGGTGCAGAGAAGTTGATATATTGAAACTGCTCTTAAAACTGGAGGGATCTATATGAGAGGTCATGATTCTTAAAATCTTTTATTTTTATTTGTCAGTCATACTTATAGCCATTTAGGTCCAGATATTTTAATCTTATCAAGTCATGGCTTAAGGATTTATGTCAGTTGATAGCGGGAGGCTGATAAGCCCTTGCTGCAGCCTTCCTGGTACAATGTAAAATGAACTAACTTAAGTGTATGTTGGAACTTCATGAATTATGGGTTTGCGAGACTCCTGTGAGAAGGGCTGAGAAATATAATTTGTTATTCCAAGTGGCTCAGACTCAGAAATTCCATGCAGACTCATGACAGAGGAGTTTGTAGGACTGAGTGAGACTGGGGTTGTTTGAAAGGCAACTGCAGGTAATTGTATGAAGTAGCCTTTATTTTGTAGCAGGGGAGATGCATGAAAACAGAAACAAGTTAGTCTTTTAGCAGTATATGTACTGTTCTTCTCGCTTCTCTGATACCGCAAGAGAGCACAGCTAGCTAAATGAAGTGATTTTTGGCCCCATTTCTATAGTGTTGTCTTAAAAATAGGCTGAAGTTTTCAGATTAATAGTCCATCTGACTATGTGGGCAGTTTGTTATTGCAGAGAACTACAGTAATTTCAGAACTAACAGTGTAGTCTTATGCATGATCTCAGGAGGAAATTCAGTGAGCTTTACTCCCATGTAAGCCATGCATCTGATGAAGTGGGCTAAAGCCCAGGGAAACCTGTGCCAACTAAAACTTGGTGGACTGTAAGGTGCCACAGTTTTGTTGTTTTTGCTATAAAGGACTAGTACATCTCTTTTGCTTCCAAATTCTAGCTAAGTGTGCATAGGAGTGTAGTCTTAAGTCTGATTGTAGAATTTAAACCTTTTTAAATAACAAATGTGGTCTTATCCCATGATAAACTTTGTTTTTGCTTTTAGCAAGACATTAAAATAAGGATGTCTGTCTTTTGGTAATCCTTTATAGTGTCAGTAATGGCCTAGGTGCATTGTTGTTCATGGGAGCAATTAATTGGCAGCTGGTGTTAATGCTCTTCTCACTGCTCTTCTCAGCTGGCCATTAATTGGCAGTAAATGCTTTGTGCTTCTGCCATTGTGGCTTCAGTATAGGACAGGCTCCTGTGAAATTGATCGGTTCGTACACTTTTGTGTAGTCCACAAGTGTCTAAACTAAGAGGCATAAACAAATCCAAAATGGGAAGAAAAGAGAACTGCAACTGTGTGTATGAATGCATGAGAAGCTGGAGAAATACCAGTTAAGTGCAGACATAATATCATCGATCTGTGAACCATGGTTAGAAATTGAGATGTCCTCATGAATATGCATGCCATCTCTTCCCTCTTGAGCGTTTCACACTTCTGCTCCTAATGTTAAGCAAAGTGTTAGATAATAACTGCAGATTCAGTGCTGAGGGATAGATGGTTCTTCAGATGTTGTTGGAGTTGATCTCCTATCAGCATAGCCAGTGACAAGTCCAGAAGTATCTGGAAGGCTGTCTTAGTGTAAAACAGATTATTGGACTAACAACTTTTGGTGCTCTTTTGTAAAAGAGGGAACCAGGATTGTTCCAACTGAGGCTTTCATTGGTGTACGTATGGTTGTGTGAAGTAAAACATGGGTAAATGAAATGGACGCAGCAAGTTGTACTGGAGGAATAAAGAACAGACAGGGAGGATATGTCCCCAAATCTGCCATATTTTTTGCAAGCCATGGTGTTCAGAGAACGAACCCCTGTAACCATTAGCAAAGTACATCTCCTTACTGAAATATAGTTTCATTTTTGCTTCTGCTGCAGGACTGGAGTTGATTAAATTAACTCACATGTTCATTGTAATATGATTCAGAGGCTTTGTGTGGTTAGTGAGATTGGGAAAAATATTTGGCTCAGTTATAAATCTTGGCTGAAGAGTACTTTCTGGTATGGCCTGGTTAAGCTGATGTCATTTGGGAATAGCTCTGTGATCCATGGAGTTTATGATATTTTTTTGTTTCAGATATGAGTCTTTTTGAGAGACCATGGCAGGCCCAGGCTTGAAAGCCACAGTTTTCTCTCCTCGGCTTGAGCCTGTACACTTTATGGAGAGTTTCCTTCCTATCTTCCTGTGTTATCTGTGCCAGTAGCCTGGGTTGTCCCTTGGTATTATTTTACCACAGATTCATTTCTTAGAGAATGCATGAAACTTTGTGCAGCTGCATTCAGTTCAGAAGGGCAGGGGAGATTGAATGGATGTCCTCTTTTTAAGACCTTGACAATTAATAAGACCTGCTTTGGGGCTCACAAGAGAATGGAAAATTAAAGTGAACTGCTTAAAAATAGTACAAGGTTTTGAGGGAGGGTTGTCCCAGCATCACTGGCCTTGTCAAATATTAATACTCATGCCGCTGTTGTTCTAGAGTTTTTTTTCTAATTCCTTTTAGAAATACTTGCTTTAAAAAAATGTTTAAAATCATGTATGTTTTCAGTTAATAGATTAATCTAACTGAGCTCCTGACTGGATATTGCAGTTTTCTGAAAAAAATACAGCATCTGGATATGTTGTTAGTGAAATTCACAGGGATCAATACTGTCCTCTGTGCTTTTTAACATCTGCATGAAACTGCTGGTAGAAGTCATCCAAAGCTTTGGGGTTGGATGTCATCAGTATACTGGTGATACCCAGCTCTGTCTCTGCTTTACAGCTAGTGCCAATAAAGATGTGATAGTACTGAATTGATGTCTGGATGCAGTGAAGGACTGGATACAGGTGGATGGGCTGAAGCCTAATCCATACAAGATAGAAATGCTGCTGGTCAGTAGAAAAACCAACCTGGGATTGAGATCGCAGCCTATTCTGGATAGAGTTGTACTGTCTCTGAAAAATCAAAGTTGTAGGTTATAAGTGTTTTGGGGCCCAACACTGCTCCTGGGAAGCCAGGTTATTCATTGGTCAGCACCTTGTCCAGCTGGTGCACCAGTTTCACCCTTTCTTGGGGAAGGTAGATCTGTAGATTACTCTTAGGTGCTCTACATGGGGCAGCCCTTTAAAAGTGTTTGGAAGCTGAAACTAGGGCAAAATGCAGCACCCAGACTCGTGTCAAGTGTTCATTTTAGAGACCATGTAACACGGATCTTGCAAAAACTGCACTGGCTTCCAGTTTGCTTCTGGGCTCAATTCAAGGTGTTGACCTACAAAGCTCTCATCAGCTTGGGGCCAGGATATCTGAAAGACTGACTTCTCACGTATGAGCCTGAAAGAAATTTGAGATCTTTGGACAGGCCCTGTTGCACATCCCAACATTTCATGGTGGTAGGTTGGTGTGTACACGTAACAGGGCTTTCTCTGTAGTGGCATCTTGACTGTGGAACTTCCTACCCAAAGAATTTAGGCTGGCCCTATCTATTCTAAGCATCTGGTGGGCAGCCAAAAACAATGCTGTTCTGCATAGCATTCAGTGTTTCAAACTGCTGTTATAACTGTTTTAAAATTGCATGCTAAGATTGTTTTTAGACTGCTTTTAAGAGTTTTTTTAAAGAGTATTTTAATGTGTTTTAAATGTTCTTGTATTTGTATTGTTTTTATTAGTTTTTATGTGGTCATCATTTCAGCAGCCCTTATGGGCTAGAAGGCAATACAAGAATACTTAAATAAATATATAAGTTTAAGTTCTTGAATGGCTTTGGAAGAAGAATAGGGAAACTTAACTTTTTTTAAAGCCTTTGCCTGAATGATAGATTAAAAAGGAGTGATTGTAAATCCAGGAAGGTAGATCCAAGTTAGTTATTAAGCTGTAAGTTCCTAAATACCAGGACTCCTACAGTTAATATTAGGACCTCAGAGTTAAGAGCAGTTCAAACAGTGAATATGGTTTCTTGAATATAGTGCTTGAATGTATAGCAGGATAGGGTTAAGCACATCAGATAGGCTCCTTCAAACTCTGGACCAAAACCTGGTGCAGATTCACCACCCTTCTGACATGGAAGTTGCCTTCCACCACTGTTTCTGATCTGGGGAGAATTTGGGTGAGGTACAAGTGGGTGCAAAAAGGGAAAACAAACATAGCATGTATCAATTCCTTCCTTGAAGAGATTTATAAATAGAGTTTTCTGGCTGGCTTTCAAGAAAATAAATAAATTACTTAAATTACACTATGGGCACAACACTGTAAAAAGTGTGTAAAGTGTATAAAGTGCAGCAACATTACAGAACTCAGAGCATCCCAAAATAAAATGCACAGATTTTAAAACTGAGAGGTCCAGTCTTTGCAAAAGATTTAAAGTCATGGAATGATTTTCTTAAGTGTGTGTGTCCAGATCCCAACATAAAAAAAAAATGTTGTACTGCATAGCATCTGACCACTGACATTAGCTCTGTTCATGTTCATCTTTAGAAGCAGTATAGTTCAGCAATTAAAGCTTTTCTGGATAGATTAATATTTTTTTTAGTGTGTGTAACACACTTGCATTGCCTGTATTGCCAGACAAAGTTGCAAAAATTGAACTGAAGTTGTTAATCACCTGTTAATATGCTCAGAAAACATTCTTTTTTATATTATTTATGTGACTGAAAACAGATTTTTTTAAATTTTTTGTTGGATCTTAAACTCTGCATACACACTGATATGCTCATGTGAACACAGATTTCCTCATCTTTTCAACAGAGTTTGTTCTGTATATGTACCCATGAATCTGTGTGAAAAGTCATCTTTTTTTTTTTTGAAGCAAATGACCTTCTTGTGAACAATGTGTGCTATCTCAGAACCCAAATTGCTGTTTTTTAGATCTATATCTTACACTGGCCAAGCTGGTTAGGAATAATGAAAGTTGTGGCCAAGCACACCTGGAAGGGATACCAGGTTGGAGAAGGCTTTCTGCAGAGGTGATCCGAATGTCACATCTAGTTTTGTATCTACATAGTGATTTACAGGCATTCGTTTATATATTTGGGGCAGGCTTGTGTGGCAAAGGCAGAGATAATGTGTAATTTAATCTTAGTATTTGTAGAATTAGCTTCTTCTTTTGGGGATGGAATTTGTCATTCAGGAAGTTGGAAGAGCTTCAGATTTACCTGGGTGTTCAGGTAGTGTGTGTGTATGTTTCTTGCTCTTAGTATCTGGGAGGGAATGCAGGTGTCTGTAAAAATATGAAAGGCATTTTGTTTTCATTTAGTTCAGTCTCCCCTTAGAAATTCCTAAGCTTATCCATTGGGTGATGGACTCTAACCTATGATGACCCTATCTCTAGAACAAGAAAGCAAGGTCAGTGGCAATCTTGTTAGCTCTGGGCTTGTATGTGTGTGTTTCATACCAAGAGAGAATGCTTTACATTCTTCAGGTTTCTGAGATTAGCTCTTATCAGCTCTTCTTCTGTTAGGGAGATACATGCCCAGAATTGTGGAGGAAGAAATTGTCTTGAATTTCAAGTAACTGTGGTTATTAAACTACAGCTTTAGACAGGCCAGGGGGCTGTTAACTTAATTATTTGTCCGTAGTGCAAATGATAATTCATGCTCTCTGATGCCTGCTATGCATCATAAAATTCACCAGCATTTAATCTTCCTCTGTTTCTATCGTGTGACAAATATTCACGCTTCTAGTCTCTTCACTTACATAGGTAATTCGTATTCTCCAGACAGATACACGCCTCCTTGTGAAGGTAGGTGATTGTTTTTTAAAAATGTTGGGTTTAAATTGTTCTCCCCACAATTGCATAATTTCAAGAATTTTGTAACGTTAAATTCTGGTGATGCTCACTAGGCCTTGGTGAGCAAGCCAGTGTTCTGTGTTGCACTCAGTTCTGAAAGTACACTGAATATGCAGAGCTACTTTGCATTGATTCAGAACATGGTTCAGTCTAGCCCCATGCTGTTGATTCTCCCCAGCAGTGTTTGTCCGAATGCTCATGAAGAGATGTTTTCCAGCTGCAGATGCTGGAATTTGAACCTGCATGGAGAAGATGATCAAGAAGCTATGTTGTATTGTATGTTGTACTGAGTCAGGCCATGGGTCCATTTATCTCAGGGCTATAAAATTTGGTTTTCATAGTTTTCAGACAGAGTTTTGTTTATTTGCATATTTATTTGTTAAAATATTTATTAAAATATTCTACATTGTATTGCAGAATCTCAGGGCAGCGCTGAGGTAAAATCAGTCTAAAACAATTTAGAACAACTAAACTTTAAAATCATGAGGAATAATTCAGACAATCAAAAGAAAGCATTAACAATTTCAGCATTGAATAGTTGACAACTAAAACACATTTAAGCCATTTAAAGCCTGTATAGATTTGAGTAAATAGTTAGATCTTCAAAGAACTCCGTAAAAACCATATCTGGTACTGGAAAGAAACCCCACTGAAGATGCTGGGAGTTGAACCAGGGAACCATCTGCATGCAAAGTATGTGCTCTGCCACTGAGCTGTACCCCTTGTGTGTTTACTTTTTCTGTATGAAAGCAGTCCATTCCAGTAGTTGGTTTTTACTGTGAATAGCTGCTTAAAAGGTCTTTGCCATCATTGGCTACCTGATTCTTAAACTATGGTTGGCCAAGGGATTGACTGCAGGATTTCTGCAGGAAATTTTTTTTTTCAGTTCACTGTTGCTTTTCCACAGTATTTCAGCAACAGCGCTAGTTACTTCTTTGCTGTTGTCTCTAGCTTCCTGTAGACATCACTGTAAGTCAATGTTTGTCATCCTGTACACATATGTAAATATGGGCAGTTTGAAGAATGTGGATTCCTGAGGTTGTCTTCTTTTGCTTGCTTAACACAGACGTGTATACATTCCATAACAGAAGGTCAGTAGGCTTGCCAGTGATGAAGATTTGTTTGCAAAGTTAGAATGACTTTGTTTTTCAGGGGCTGGAGTTTACTGTTCGGAGCTTATGTTGCCAGATTTCCTAACTATGGTCGTTTTGAAAAGTGCCCCCTTCAGTCTGTCACCACTGTGAAAAATAGTTTGTGATGTGGTGGTGGGATTTTACTGCTCACTGGGCAGGAAACAATAAGAAGAAAAATCCAGTTGGGTCTGCCAAAGCCCTTGAGTACTTGTAAAATAGTTTGTTGAATCCCAACCCTTATTGAAAAAGTAAAAACCTGAATGTCAGTCTTTACATATGAATATAAGGACACACTTGCTTAACTGTTCCTGATTTTGTTCTTATATTCTGGACTTAGAATTAGGATACTGTTGGCACAGAATTGTTATTGTTGTTGTTTGCTGACTGTAAATTGATTTCAACTTACGGTGATCCTATGAATGAGAGCCGTTCAAGAGCCCTGACCACCAGCTGTCCTGTTCTGGTGTTGTAAATTTAGGGCTTTGGCTGCCTTGGTTGAATTAATCTACCTGTTGTGCAGTTTTCCTCTATTCCTATTACCTTCCACTTTACCAAGCCTTCCTTGTTGTCTTTCCCAGTAATTCATTCTGTATCCAGAGTTCAGCAGCCTTGGTTTCTTCATCTTGGCTTCTGAGGAACATTAAGGCTGCTTTTTGCTCAGGACCCATGCATGAGTGATCCATGGTATCTGTAGAATACTCCTCTAGCACCAGATTCTGAATGAGTTAATTTATTTCATGTCAACTTTCTTTGCTGTGCAGTTAACCAGGAATAGTAATTAGAAATACAATGGTATGGATGCTTCTAACTTTGGTATTTAATTATATATCCTTACATTCCAGGATTATATCTAGTTCCTTCATAGCTGCCCCTCCAAGTCCTAATCTTCAGTTTCCATTTTGGTTAACAACAGTCAGCCCTCTACGTTTGACTTTCATGGATTGGATTATTTGCAAGTTTCTTCAAACCACTCCCCTCTCAATCTCTGGCACTTCTTTTCTAGGGAAACTTTCCCTTTCAGCAGCTCCAATGAGACTGCACAGCCCTTTAAAAACCACCTCTGGTCCTCCTATTCTTTCATCATCCTCTGCCTGGCCAACTAAGGATGACCTGCAGCCCAGTTTCTCATCACCTCAAGCCCTTTCGCAATGTCTCACACATACCTACAGAAAGAGATGGGGAAGAAAGAGGAAGTGTAGGGCTGCCATGCCAACCCCTCTATCCTTTCCTTCACCTGCTTTGGACTCTGGATGCCCCCTCTCCCCACCAAGCCTCAGCCCCTTTGCCACAGACACACATACATTTTGATATTTGCAATTTTTCCACTTTTGCAAAGTTTCTGTGACCTTTTCCTAGCAAATGTGGAGGGCCAACTGTACAAGATCTTAAACTATTGCAGTGCCGACACTACCCACTTTTAACCTATGTAAATCATCTGTGTTCATTATTCATGTTTTCTTAATATTCAAGTGTAACTCTGCTTTTGCACTTTCTCCCTTAACTTTCATCAAAATTATTCCAAGTGTTTGCTGCATATAGCAAGTCCCTGAGTATCTTTATCTTTCAAATTATAACGTATCTAAGTGTGCATACAAAAAGCTACGACCATGATCTTCTTTTTCTAGTGAGATCCCCAGAAGTTGGTTTTTGGACTGTCTTCTAATTTCATTTCTCCTGTTCTTTCAATAATACTGTTTATTTTGCTTAGTGTTTTTTTTTTTTTTGCTCTTCTTTTCCTTAGGCTGCTCCAAATATAATACTTTTTTACTGTTGCAGGAGTGAGTTTTATAATCTGAGATGAAATACTTCAGCATTTGTTGGCAAGGCAAAATTATGACAATTATTAGGGTGGTGTTTTTTTTTTTTAAAAAAATACATATTTCTGACATCATTTTTGAACTTGTGCGATTAGATTTTTTTTGTCCATACTTGTTCTTGGAAGGTAGATGCATATTAGTTTGTCTTTTGCATCAGAAATGGATCTTAGGGTTGTCAGCCAACTGAAAATTACTATGTTAGTTTAACTGACAAGACGTGGAGGCAATTTGCACTACTTTGTTGCTTTAGCCATTAATGTTAAGCGCTGTTATTATGAATATAGAGGATTTTTATGCCAGACTTGCAAAATGGTATTTTAAGGTTGTGAGGTAATAGGACTGAGTTAACAACTACCCAAGTCTTCTGATACTCCTTGAATGTTTAGCCTTTCTGACAACTGCCATTAGCTATCTTAAAACCACTCAGAATACTGTGATTGCATTCTTTCATGTGAAATTTTATGGATATGAATTTTTGTCTGGCAAGACCATGAGTTCAAGCAATTCTGACAAGCTGTTTTATCTTAAATCTTTTGAATGGGAATTCCAAAAATGTCAGCATTAAGTGATTCTAGGAGATTCTGAGATGTCTGCAGGAGATCAGTCTCTGAGATTTCAGTTAATGACATTGCAGAGCACAGGAGACACATTCCTTTATTCTCCCCCACCTTCCTCCCAGAACAGATATATACCCATCTTCTAAATTCTTTTTACAGTAATTTGCTCACAACTTCCAGTGTTCTTTTAACGCTTGCCAGGATCTTTTCTTTAAAAAGCAAATGCTTTTCATTGTGTCAGTTGTGAGTTATTTCTCACCCCCATGAGAAGTTGAAAGTTGTGTGGGTTAGCATTAGGGAAACATGCACAGCTCTGTATTTCCTGACCCCAATGATAATTGACTATCCATCCCTATGAAGAAACTTCAGGTTTTCCAGAATGGAGCCACCCTCCTGTGACAAATATATCCATTTCAGTCTGGTTTCAGACCTGGCTATAGGACAGAGACAGCTTTGGTCACCTTGGTGGGTGACCTGGACAGGGCAAGTATGTCCCTGTTGGTTCTGCTGGATCTCCCAGTGGCTTTCAATATCATTGACCATGGCGTCCTTCTGGGCCACTTTGGTGGGATAGGACTTGGAGGGCACTGTTTAACGTTGGCTCTGTTCCTTCTTAGAGGGGTGAACCCAGAAGGTGGTGCTAGGGAATACCTATTTGAAAACGTGGCCATTGGTCTGTGATTTTGTTTTGTCCCCCCATGCTATTTAACAAATACATGAAACTGTTGGGAGAGGTTGCTTCAGGGTGCGGTGCCATCAGTATGCAGATGACACCCAACTCTATTACTCCTTTCCACCCCAATTTTGATCCTAAACAAGTATTCATCATCAGTAATGGACTGAACAAGGGCAAACAAATTGAAACTTAATGCAGACAAGACAGAGGTGCTCCTGGTCAATCAGAAGGCAGGTCAGGGAATAGGGATTCAGCCTATGCTAGATGAGGTTACACTCTCCTTGAAGACAAGGGTTCATATCTTGAGTGTACTCTTGGACTCAGCTTTGAACCTGGAGGCCCAGGTCTCTGCAGTGGCCAGGAGTGCTTTTGTATATTTAAAGCTTGTGCACTAACGGCATCCATTCCTTGAGATATTGGATGTGGCCATGGTTGTATGTAACCTTAGTTACATCCCATGTGGTCTGCTTGGGGCTGCCTTTGAAAAGCGTTTGGAAACCTCAGCTACTCCAAAGAGCTGCAACCAGACTATTAATGGGGGCAGGTTATAGAGACCATACTACACCCCGGTTGGAACAGCTCCACTGGCTGCCACTTTGGTTCTGGGCATAATTCAAAGTGCTGTTTATCACTTGTAAAGCCATATATGGTTCAGGTCCAGGCTACTTGACAGACTGTATCTCCCTGTATGAACAGACCTGGGCTCTGAGATCACCAGGAGAGGCCCTTCTCTCAGTCCCACCACCATCACAAGCACAGTTGGTGGGACATGAGAGGGGGGCCTTCTAGGTGGCTACCTCTGGACTCTGGACTCTGGAATTCCCTTCTCAGGAAGGCCAGGATAATCCTCTTCTTGTTGTCCTTCCAGCAGCAGGCTAAAACCTTTTATTTAGGCAGACTTTTAATACAGAAAATTCCTCAAAAATGGGCTAGGGGATACTATAAGGTTTTAATTTTAATTGCTATTTTTAATGTCTATTTAGCTGTTTTAAATCTGTACAATTTAATTCTTTTTTTAATTTGTCATTCAGTTGTCAGTGGCACAGAATCTCTATGTTCTAGGTCTAGCTCTGAGTGGATTGTATCACACTGGATTAGATCAGAGGTCCATCTAGCTCAGCTTCTTGTTTCCCATAGTGGCAATCTAATCACCCAAGAAAGATAAAAGAGCAATAGCCCTCTTCTAGCGGTGGCTGGTGGCTGTGATGTCAGTGCGGTGGTGAATCTGCTCCTATCCCTGAAATAGTTTTGAAACCTTTGATTGCTCTTTTAAAGTTTGGCTATGGAAACCCACTGGGCACATCACACGCTCTCAGGGTTAGAAATCCCTGTGATAAGTTCATCTTACAGTTGCGTAAGTCAGAAAAGATTTGAGGGCACACAACAGCAACGTGTACAGTTTGATGGACTTTTGCTTGCCCTGTTCTTACTTTATTTTTTACATGGAAACATTCCCAAATGATGTAACCTTTCTTTGTAAATGAATTGTTCCACTTCTTCCATAATTTAAGCTGACCTTTCTGCAGTTTCTCCAGTTCTGCAATATCCTTTATTAGTTTCTTGTTAAAACAGATTCTGAATACTTTTTCGGCAATCTTTATTCAGTAAACAGTGTACATGAAAGTATCTGCCATTACAACTAGATGCATTTCTGTATATAGCAAGGTTAGGACTGACGCTAGAAGAGTATAACTTTCAGATGTAATAAATGAGAATCTCATTGTTCCTTGACCTGTAGATAAGGTCATTTTTGTGAGGAGGGAATGTAGATCATACCTGTCATTTTTCAGGCTTCAGCAGCTTTTAACATGTCTGCAACTGCTCATATATAATTTGGAGATTGTAAAATGATTTGTTGGAGAAACCTGGTTTCAGCCGCGGCTGCTTTCTTGTCTTCCTTGCTACCTGTGGTAGTACCAATTGTTTCATATGGGCACATAAAATAATAATAATACACATATGCACACAGGAAACATTTCTTTTCATTAATAGCTGCATTCTTGAATGATTTCCAGTTTTCATTTTAAAACTGATCCATCTGAGACAACTCATTTGAAAACAAAACATTACATTTTTCAAACAGAAAACTTGCTGAAATCTCCTTAAATCTGATAGGCACTTTGAGCATAATTGCCTTTACTGTTTGTAACTTTTCAAAGCTAGCCTTTTCAACCAAAGATAGCCTTATATTATGCTCACAAGATTATCCAAATATGTTTGGCTTCAGAGGCATAAGTACATTTTGAGTTACAACTACTGAATTTATTAGGGAGTTTAGGTAAGTGTTGACTTACTAGTTTTCCTCTGGCCAGGCCTAGTTACTGAATTTATGTCAGGGAAACAAGTTTTGCACAGAAAGACTGGGAGTGGGGACTGCCTTCATATTTACCTTACCTGAAGCATGGCAGGACTACCTTTCATTTGTCAGTGGGATGGGGAGTAAAGCAACTTCCTGGCTATTTGTTTAAGTGTCTGGCATCTAGGGACTGGTAAACTCATCATTTTCTGGTTTCATATTCTGTGATGAAGTGGAAATAGAAATAATAGAGTGCTTGAAAAACCTGTTATATCATATTTCATTTTTATTAATAATTATGAGCCAAAAATGAGCCGTTTTTCAATTAGGAAGATCCTTGAAATGATAGAGCTAAAGACATTGAACAGAGTAATGTTGTAACTGCAGGATATTGGGATAAAGTTGTAGTACAGCATGCCCACCATACCCATGAGCACAGGATTGGTGACTTTAACCCACCACAAATTCAGAAGTGCACAATATTGTACATGTGAATCCATAGTGAGGAGCATGCTATTTGCCTGCTTCTGCCTTTGAGGCGGTGTAATTCATTTGCAAAGTAGACAGCGGGCATCTTTTTTAATACTGAAGCAGCTTACTGTATAAGCCTTGACTCATGAAGCTTTGCAGTCTCTCTTCAAGCCTTGCAAGGCTTAGACAGTAAACCCCTACAGTATTAAAAATTGTGTAGGGCAGCTAAGGCTGCCAGGCACACCACATTCTTTGGGCATCATACCCTCCTGAGAGCACGCCAGTGGTCTCACCATATAAACAGAACATTTTATACATACACATATACACATAGAGTGAGCCCTTGAGATCTGCTAGAGTTTGGTTCCAAGACCCCTGTGGATACCAGAATTCATGGATGCTCAAGTCTGATTATGTACAATGGTGTAGTAAAATCACATCCCTTATATAAGATGGCAAAATCAAAGTTTGCTTTTTGGAGTGTTTGTTTTGAATATTTTCAAGCTGTGGCTGGTTGAATCCATGGATACAGAATCTATGAATATGAAGGTCTGATGCTCTCTCTTTCTCTCTGTGTGTGTGTCTGTATGTATAGTTGTTAATATAAAGCACATAACAGTACTTAACTAGATTAAAGTAGGTTTTAATACCATATTGAATGAGGCTACAGCAGACATAGCCACCAAACTTTGCCACTTTCTACATACTCATCTAGGAATATGTACCTCTAAGTTAGTGGCACTGCCGCTATATGGCACCACAGTATGCAAACATCTTCATGGCTGACCTGGAACAATGCATTCTTAGCACAGGCATTCAGAGACGTCTCCTCTACCTGTGATTTCTTGATGACATCTTTGTAATTTGCTGCATGGAAAGCAATCACTTGAGAAGTTCTGCCAGAATTTCAACAGAATTCCAGCTTACCATTAACCTGAGGCTGGAACAATCCACACAACAAATTCACTTTCTTGTCATCACTGTGCAAGTGCACAGTGGACTTCTAGGTACCCCACTCTTTCAAAAGCCCACTGATCACTAAACACACTTACATGCTTCCAGTTTCTACCCAGAACATACTATCAAATACAGCCAAGCTCTCTGATACAGCTACATCTGCTCAGACCCAGAAGACAGAGACTCAACACTCTTGGGTTTACAACAAGCATTTTTGAGACTACAGTAGTCACCTAAGAAGGTGAAGAAACAAATCAACAAGGCAAGATTAATATTCAAGAACCATCTACTACAAGACAGACCAAAAACAGAAAATAAGCACCCCTAGTTGCTATTACAGGCCGCAGCTGGAACTACTCAAATGCACCACTAATGAGCTACAACAAAATCTGGAGAATAACACAGCCCTCTCACATGCAGACTGCTGTAAAGGCTCACCCATATTAGCCAGTTGATATAGTTTTCTTCCTATCAGCTTTCTTCACTGTCCAGCTTTAACAACCATATAGAGAAGTTGGAATTACGATGGCATAGACAATACTAATTTTCAAAGATCTTTCTTCATACTCTTATGTGGTTACTTCATAGCTGTCCTTCCAAGTCCTAATCTTCTTCTGATTTCTTGACTACATTTCCGTGATGATTAATGACTGAGCCAAGATATGGAATGTCTTTAGAGATAATTAATATTTTATATGCACTGAGGCTACCACTAAATACAGGTAGCTGTAACCAGGCTGTGCAAATGTACTTCAAATTTGATTGACAGACCCTAATTTGAAGCTAGCCTTTGCTGGTGTTGAAACAATTTAGCATTAAGAGTAAATAGAATTGCTCCACGGTTAACACTGAAAAGGGAGTAGTTAAGCTGAAAACATACTCCCAGTGTCTTAAGAACAGGAAGACATTTATGTACCAGCCTAAGATACTTGGAACTATTCCACACTCGTATCCAACATTAGATGGATGTTGATATGTTTGGCTCAGCACCTATCCAAACCATTGACTTGGCCTGTTTAATCAAAACCTAGTGTTTTTTAAGAATACAGTTCTAAAAATAATCATGGGATGCTGTTGTTGTTATTGTTATTTAATACTCCAACTTTCTCCCAGATAGGATTCAAGGCAGTTTACAAATGAAATTATTACAATGTGTTGAAAGCACCCTAACAGTCTGTAAGCCAACAAGACCATGAATTTTTCAGACAGAAAACCTGAGTTTAGGTCTCTGTAATGGGAGTAGAAATCTTCTTGCTTTTTTTTAAAATTTACAATAGTAATTCAATGAGGACAATGGAAATTCAGCAAGGACTGTCTTGGCAACAATCCAAGTACCTCAGATGGAAAAATCAACTTTTGGACTCTGTGTTTCCATGCTCTTCTCACTTCCTCTCTGCCTAACTCTTTTCTTTGAAACACAAAAATCTTATAATTCTTTCTTGATGGCCAATCAACTGCTTATTAACTCCTCCCCCAGCTGTTAATTTAAAAATTTAGCTCAGATTTGAACAAGAGGGCTGGTCTTCTAACTATAAGCTAGCAGTGATGTGTGGCCTTCCGTTTCTGTGTGTCTAGAGGGGAATACAGCCCTTAATTATCAAATTAGATGCGCATGCTGGTCCTCTGGCATGCCTTCTTGGATGGCCATCTGTTAGGCTGGATCTGGGCCCACTGAGAAAGTAGCCTACTGGTTTCCAACAGTGCCCAGCCGCCAACCAACAGTGGGTTAAGAGGGGCAGACTGGAGAACTGTTTATATTCAGGTTTCTCTTGCCAGGAACTCTTTCTGTGAGCAAACCAGTGCCAACTTAAGCCCATATGTCTCATTTGCATGGGTTCACATCTGCGGAGACAGATGTGGCCATTGCTACACAAAGAGTAAATGATAAGAAATGGGGACTGCGGCCACAGTTTATAAATCGAGAGGCCCTTTGCAAATAAGTTAATAACAGCTCCACTTCATCATTGGAAGGAAGTAAGAAAAAGTGCCATCAAGGTCAATCAGACCATCAGCTCTCTCTTCCAGTGCTAATACCCAGAAGCAGATGGCTGGTATAAGAAGGGCTTGCCATAGAAGGGCTAAATATTAAGGGTTTACTGATGTCTAATATGTTTCACTTTCTTAGCCACAGTTTAAGCATTATTATACAAGTCTGCTTTTTTTTTCAGATGGAAAAGGCTCTTGTTTAAATTTGCTAGCAAACAATTCAATATTTGTAGATTGGGAACTCACACGAACTACTTTTATTGCTTCCAGTGAAAAATCTCCTTCATGGTCTGGACTTGCCTCAGTTCTCACATTATTGTAACAGTGTACAACAAGTTTGCAGGCTTGGGATGACCTTGGTGAAATCATTTTACTATTAGAATGTTACCAAAAGAAACATCTGTATGGTCATCCCTCATACATTGAAATCACATTCTATGGCCATGTGCTGCCTATGTGTGCACCAGCCATATCTTATGAAAAAGGCCTTACATGCATGTGCACAGATCTCCTCCCACAGATGAGGATCTCACGTTACCATGACTACTGTACCCCTTTTTTTTCTTAAAAGTCCCACTGGTTTACCTATGCAAGCTGAAGGTTTAATGTAGTGAATGGAATTATTTTTTCTGTTGGAGCTTCTCCTTGGCCTATTGAATTCACTAAAGCTATATTTCAGAGGAAGGAACTGGCAAAACCACCTCTGAATATTCCTTGCCTAAGAAAAGCCTATGAAATTCATGGCGGTTACCATAAGTCAATAGGGTGACTTGAAGGCACATGTAGAAAGAGGGAGAGGAAAATTTCAAGGTAAGCATTTAGAACATAGCACGGTTCTCGGGGCTAATCCCCCCCCCCCACTGTCACAAGTAACAGCCATCAAAAATGGAAGGAACCAGAAATCTACTTCTGTTTTTTTTAAAAAAGCTGACATTGTGTTTAAGTCAAATAAGGCACACCTGTTGTGTGTGCATCTTTTATTTTCAAAGTGATTTCATCTTTCCTGGAGACTTCCATGAGCATTATTCTCCATGTTTTAATGAGAATTTTGCTATGCTGTATTGGGGTAGAGGGGTTGGGCAAGCCTGGATAATCAGTGGCGTAATTGGAACAGATACTGCAGGGCCCTTAATAGCTAGAGGCTTCCTGTACTGTGTTGTTGCTAAAGAAAGAAATGTGCTATAATTTCTCTCTCCCAAGGAACATTATTTGTTTAAGAACATCACAATGCGGGAAGCCTCTAGAGATCTGCAATGTCTTTCCTCCTGTCCTTTTCAGAGATTGGTAGTATTTACCACTCCTCCCTGCCTACACAGCTCTGCAGAGTGACTGAAGAGGCTAGTGAGGCACTGAGCTCACTGCTTGCGAGACTCTGATCTTAGTCCTTTCAACTAAGAAGAAGGTGCAAGGAGGATGCACACAGCCCCTGGGTTATATGTTGTCTGCCCTTGGTAGAGGATTAGCTCCTCAGTCACTTAGCCATTGTATTAAGTTAAAGTACGTACAAAACGGATTCGTTCTTTTAATGCAGACTTATAAAGAACACGCAGAAAAATATTAAATTTTGCAATTGGGCAATTGTATGCTGATCAGTCATTCCTTCCACCCAGTAATATTTTCTTTCTCTTGGTTCTTTCTCTTTGGTTGTTGGAGTAATGATTGTTTGTAATTAACAGATTTGCAAACTGCGTTTTTTTTAACACTTGGAGACATGTAACAGTCCCTCCTTCTCATTCTCAGTATATGGAGGAGGGAGCATTACATGTATGTTCAAAATTTTAGAAGATAGATCCATCTCCCTCAGTTCTTGGTTACTAGTTAGTCTTTTTTAGTAGGAGATTCTTTAATGTCTTAGTTAACTGTAAGACCGATAAAGATATATATATCTTAAAAGAGCCTCAGTCTCCCAGTGATAAGCTATTAATGACTTTAGTCTTTCTATAATGTTAGAGATGACTAATTTCTTCAGTATTAAACCTGGCTAGGAAATTAAGGAAAATATTAACAGCATACAGAAAATCAGTTTTATACCAAGAGTGTGGACTTACTGTTTTGGTTACCAGTTCCTATATTTTGGAATAACATGCTGTTCACTTTACAAAATATTTACTGTACTGTAGAAACCTCTTATCTCCATGTAGAAGAGTTTTGGGAAGACAGAGCACATATAGTATTGCTAATAACAGCTGTCAGCCTTGCAGGATCTGCTTTTGTTTTTGTGTTATTTCTTTACTAAGATCCAAGCTCTAGCTTGATTTAAAAGGCATACACTTAAGTCCTGTCCAGTTGTTAAATAGGCAACTACACCTTGTGTAAGAGGCTGCTCAAGCAGCCCATTCCCAACATCTCTGGTGTTACCTAGTTCACCTCCATCTTCCAGCAGTTGGTGGGAAAGCTCTGAAACTGACTTTTGTGTATGCTTGAGTGAACAGACTAAGAAATCTACACCTGATCAGCAAGCCTGTATCATGGTTCCCCACAGAGGGAGCTTCTACACTGGAACTGAAATTCCCAATTATGCTCCCCACAAAGTGTTATTAATTTCAGCTATATAATTTAAGGAGATGAGTGAGTTGCTGTTGCTGCTGGTTGTGAAAAAGTTGGGAGACAAAGCCCTTTGACTAAGCTACTGGAGATCCCCCAAAGATCTACCAATAGATCTAGATGTACATTCTGACCAGCCCCATACTAAGTAACGCTCTACTTTTAAGAAAGCTTTAAAAATATGATAAAAGGATTCTAATAAGGTGACAGTGCAATGCCCATACACTGTAGCTAGTGTTCTGCTGGGTTGGAATATTCTATCTGTAAAAAAACTGGTTTCCAGCATTCTGTCCTGTTTTTATATTCTGTCACTCTTAAGTATAACCAAGAAACAGAATCTAAGGCAGAAACATGCAGTGCAGGAACTGGCTTAATTCCTAGTTTACCATGTTTACTGTGAGTAAGGAGTATCCAGCTGCACTGATTTGCTCTCTTTGAAATAAGTAAATGGCTTCCAGGTGGTAAACATAAAGCCCTGATGGTAAGAGCAGTTTGACAGTAGAATATGTGGCCTTGCAGAGCATGGTAGAGTCTCCTTTGGAGATTGCTTAACATAGGCTGGATGGCCATCTGTCAGGAATGCTTTGATTATGTATTGCTGCATGTCAGGGGGTTGGACTGGATGGCCCTTGTGGTCTCTTCCAGCTCTTCCAAAGAAAAATCATTCTTGTTTTTGGGATGAAATGTAAATACCTTTACATAGATAGAGGTGTTAGCCACCTTCTGTTACCCTCTAGTGTGGGATGGAAATTGCAGCTTAGTCGTCATAGCCAGTGGTGAGGAATGGTGGAAACTGCAGTCCATAGACATCTGGAAGGCCATACATTGCTCACCCCTGGTCTAGCACGACCAAGAAACAAAGCCCAAGAAGAGTCAATGCACACAGGAGTTTGCTTCTCAGTGGTTAGGATTACTAGCTGAAGGGTGCAAATGTAGGCCTTACCAAGAACCAAAGAATCCCCATTTGCTTTCTCTTTTGCTTTCTTGCACAATGCAGAATGGACTCCTACATGGAATTCTAATCCAGTACACCAAGAGTATTGTTGGAGAGATGAGAAAACTATTGCTTCTGTTAATGGGTAGTATAATGCTGATGTGGGATGTAATGGTTTGGGCGTTGGACTATGACTCTGGAGAAGAGGGTTCGAATTCCTGCTGTGCCATGGAAACACAACAACTATAACCCTCACCCTCATGACTCCATCAACAAAGGAGATGTAAAATACTTTAGTCTGCAGTGCCAGCAGTAAATGGGTCCTTCTTCTTGCCATAATAATGAGAGTTTGAGGTAATTGTTTGAAGCTTGCTTTTTGTTTTAGGTGGAGAAAATTTCCCCAAACATCATGCCAAATTCTTGCTGTCATGATGTTGCCTTTCTGAGACTAGAGTGGCTCCTGGTATCCTCCCTTTTTGGCATTCTTATAGCATGACAGGAGTTGTAATAAATTGCTAAAGGAGTCTAGTATGTGTCTCTGAAAATGAGAGAAAGGGAGAATAAAGTATCAAATGCCAGTTAGTAATAACAATCATATGTAGTTTAAATAAAACTTTGCCTCAGAAATGATCAGGGTTCTACATATTTTGGTTTGGTTTACCAGTTACACATAATTTGTGGTTGCCACTGGTATTCTGCTCTCACCAAATCCTCTGTGTATGCCAGAAAACTTCAAGGAGAGAGGGTCTCTCATGCTATTCTGGGTTTTGATGCAAGCAGAAGCCATGTCTTTCTGGAGTGCTAACATGAAAGCCTCCTCTCTTTGTCTTTTCAGAGGTCTCTCATATTATCCTGGGGCTAGAAGCAAGAGTCTATCTCTGCTTGCTTTGAAGCTTAATGCAATTACAGATGTTACTGTGTTTCTTCCATCTCTGGAAGGTAAAAGAGGGTTTTCAGTACACTGATCTTTGAAGCAATTAGGCACTGTATAGCTTGACAGAAATCTTCCTCAGCTCTCCAGAGTTGGAAAGGGAAGGAGTTTGTTGAATTATGGCCAGGAGGTGGGGAGCATGACGAAAGACTTTTGGTGAAATCCATGGTTCTAAAAGGCAGGATAGACAAGTTGTGCCACATGGCTTTCTAAAACAGAAGCTAAGGAGATTGCCGCAAAAGGCCAGAGTGCTATTCCCCCCTCTATTTCCCTTGTAAAACAGCACCCTTCCACTGGTAAATTCTTGAGAACATCCCTGAGTACTGAGAACCTTTTCAGAGGCCTTTGTGTGTGTCTCCATTTTTGACAAAGGGCCTGAAAGGCACCAGATCCTGTCTGACTTGGAAGCTAAGCAGGCTTAGCCATGGTTAGTTCTTGAATCAGAGACTGTCAATGAACACCGGGGACTGCAGGCTATTTTTTCAGAGGAAGGAAATGGCAAAACCATCTCTGAATATTCCTTGGCTATGAAAATCCTATGAAATTCAGGGGGTTGCCATAAGTCAACAGGCAACTTAAAGGTGTGGAGACAAGGTCACAGAAATATTTCCTTGTCGAGAATTTAAATACCCTTTAGGTGATTTATTTAATTTTTTAAAAACTTACCTGAGTTTCCCCAGTAAACCAAACAATATTCTTTTTTTTCCCAAGGGGGAAAAAAGAGGAGTATCTCTATTCTATTTATGCAGTGTCAGGAAAAGTAAGATGTCTGTGTATCTTTTGCAAACTTATTTTTAGGCCATTGACCTTGAAAAATGGTAAACAAGCCACTCTTTCTGAAAGAAGAGTATCATTTGGTTTATTGCAGATACTCTGTGATCAAATAGCTTGTACTTTTGTGCTTGGAATTCTTTTCTTTCCCCCAATTTTATTTTTTTGTATGAAGTTTTTCCATTGTATGGTGTGATGAATTAGTATGGCTGCTACTTTGAAAATATTATGCTTAACTAGAGACCAAACGATGTGTTGGATTAGTCAGCTAATTTTGCTATTTCAGTGGTTGTTTAGAGCGTTGGGCTCTAGAGCAGAATATGTCACGGTAAGTATATTTTTACGTATTGTTGATATTTCATCAGCCATAGCACCATTTGAATAACAACATAAACAGAGGTTATTTTCTAGAATGATTTTGCAACTACAGATCATGGTTACAATAACTATTATTTCTTTATGGAACAACTACCAGTTTACTGTGTTAAAACAGAATCATGGACTAAATGGATCTAGTGGTGCTCTTTTTGTGTTCTAAATATTATTTGAGAGATCTTTGGGTGTTGTCTTCCACGCTGGGGTAGAAGGAAGTACAACCCAGAGGCCGCATGTGTCCCCGAACCCTTTTTCTGGCTATTTTTTGTGCTCCCTATTTAAAAAAAAATAAAGTTCTCTGAAAAAAAAAAGAACTACTGTAAATTGGTCTTTGTCATTGCAACAGTTAATATCATAGCCAATTTAGTATCTTTTAGTACAATGTGAGTAGTCAATATCATTTTCATTAAAGCCAATTTGAGTACTTCTAAGGTTTGTTTATATATAAATTTAATTTAATAGTAATAAAATATGAATAGGAGATTGGTTAAAATGAGCAAATATTAACTTACTAATTAATAAGTGAGATAATTTCATTGGTAATAAAATGTGATGTATTTAATTTCAGTTATCTTTTTCTTTGTTTTACATATAAGTACCTAATTTTTTGTAGATTTTTAAATTAAAAAATCTTGTGTCTCCAACCAAAAAAGATAAGTGAAAAGTTTGCAACTCTTGAGCACTTGAGTTGCAGCACCCTGGGCCATGAAGAAGTTGTCTGCCACTGTTCAAAGTCTTCACATATTTGGAAGAAGAGAGTGGAGCTGTGATTTGCACCTTCCTATCTTGCATCTGTTAGGGGGTCATCTATAGAAGGAACATGATCTACGCAGCTATATGTAAATGTAGTTAAACTTATGTAGTTAAAGAAGGTGAGAATGATACTGATGGAGGGAAAAACAGAAAGCACAGCCTTTTTTTATTTTTTTTTATTTCTCCATGAAATTATAATGTCATGAAACATGATGCCTGCATAAAGCTTTACTGTATCAGGTTTCACTCCTCTCCTCTCCTCTTCAAATGCTTTCTTAGTATTTATATAGAATTTATATAGAATTATAACCTCCATTACCAATCAAGATTTCCTCAAGGAGGCTTACAGTGTAAACACTAACATTAAATCAATCAGACAAACAATAAAAATAGATAAGAACTCAGTTTGAAAAACAAATAAAAGTAAAGGGCAGCAGGCATAATGCAGTAAAAAGGGCCCCCAGTACCATTATAAGCTATCAAAAACATCAGAGGATGAGCTTAATCTGGTGACAAAAGTATCTCTCTTACATTATCAGAGATGCATGGCAGTGCCTTTCTAAGTTGCTTAGGTAAAACAAGAATGTGTCCTAAATCATCGCCTAGTCTGTTTTAAAACCACACAAATGTAGTTCTTTGAAGAAAACATTCAAGCAGTCCAAAGGCATTTAAATTTGTGGTGTAGCCAGTCTGCCAAGTTTTCTCCCATGTAGTATCTGTCTTCTTAGCGTGGAGGGGAGGGAGATGGAAAAAAAACTTCTGAGAGGAAATCTTTGGTGATGGGTCTGTATTTGGCCTGTGGGCCTTATAGTGCCTGAAACTGGTTAAAATGAGTAGTCACAACTAAGCATAATATTTGTATGATTAGAATTTATTAGTTGCTAGGCTGGTTGGAATTACCTGAAACATTGGTACTATAATTAGGGAAATATGAATGCCATACAAAAGGATTGTTCCGGTCATAGAGATTTCTGCTTTTAGTGTGCAGAAGAGAAAAGTTCCACAGTGTTGGCTATAGTTTGGGATTCTAGCAGATCATTTCCAGCATCCAAGACAAATGAATGGTTTGCTAATTTCAAGACTCTGGTGTCAGGACTGTGTGGTCTTATATATATGCAAACCTGTCATTATCTCCACTTCAGAGAGAAGAATTTGCTTCTGCTTCTGGATGTTCACCAGATAATGTTTTCTGAGGTCAAATTATCATGTTAGCTTACTCACTTTTTAAAGTACATATTCAGCCTACAGTGTAGTGTATGATCATGCCCAAGCAGATATCTAGATACACTTGGAATTAAATACAAACTACATAAAATAGTCTGTGCAGATAATGCAACAAAGTCAGAATTGTGTGTTCAGATTTGAAGCTACATGTGCATAATGACTACAATCTACTTACTTTAGAATGAGCATGTTATGATCTGAGTAAAAGTATTCCTACCCAAAGCTTGTTCAGGACCCAGTTATCCAAAACCTTTCAATACCATGTACCACGGAAAAGATTACGTTTATGATACCTTCTACCCTGTTCATTGTCCTAGGGGATTTTTAGAAGTATTCCACCAAAATCAGTGCAGAGTTTGTATGTTTCTCACTCCTGCTTGTAGGACAGAGACATTTCACTTCTGGTTTGTTGTTTATTTCAAATGTGTAAAAATCACACAGTTCTTAATACGTTGGACTGCAGGTCCCAGCAGTTCAGCGAGCATAGGTAATAATGAGAAGTGCTGAGCGTTGCCATCCAAACAGTTGTTGGAGCTGGGCTGCATGATTTACTCTTCAAATATAAAACTTGTTTACCTTGTCTTGTTCATGATGTATCTAAGATAATGCAGTAATCTTGTTTTTTGGTCCAATTTTATTTCAAGGTTTTGAATTTGAATTTACCATAGAGTCACAGAGTTGGAAAGAGCCCTGTGGACCATCAGGTTCAACCCCCTGCTCAACCTAGGATTTCCAGGTAAAGCGTCCCCAGCAGATAGCTGACCAGTCACGGCTAAGAACCTAATTACAGACTTCTTATGCCTGAGAGGACACTGAGTCTACTGCTACTCTTTGGACTACTTCTGGGCCAAACTTGGTCTGGTGGTGTGTACTTGTGAAGAAATAAATTATATACTTCATGATCCATTGTAATCCTTGGCTTTGTAAAGCCCATGCAAGTCGAAACTTTTGACATCCCACTTCCTACAGAATCAGAATCCTCTGGTATAGTGATGGAGAAGCAGGGCATACCCCCTTTAAGACATTCTGTTTGCATGGTTTGCAGACCAGCAACAGCAAATATTGTGACAATTGGCTACATACCAGTCGCAGGTCCTGGAACAATTCCTTCTTTTGGCTGTTGGAGATCCATTGTCTCTTCAATGTTGCCAATGTATTTTCTTGATAATGTGGATCATATTTTGTCATATTTTCTTATGAAGAGAAGACATTTTTTTTAAAAAAAAATAGTATTTTCAAAACAATGCTTGAGAAATTTAACAGATCTTTCAGTAAGGTGCATTCTTATCGTTACTTCCACAATTCAGGTTATTCTGTAGGTATACACATAATTTGGCAGTAGTATTTATTATTTATAACGGCTGTGATCCATTGAGATTGCTCAAGTAATGGTACTGCTTCTATCACCTGAAACAAGAGACTAGGTAATCCCCTCTCATCTATAGCATTCCATGTGTGATCCATCCATCTATCCATCCATCCTTTTCCTTATATCTCCCCTTTTTCTCAGATTTGGACTCAGGATGGTTTAGTAAAATTATGCTCTCAAAATATGCTCCAAAGATTTGGGAAACCC
Source organism: Iguana delicatissima (assembly GCA_948472985.1). Classification (NCBI taxonomy): domain Eukaryota; kingdom Metazoa; phylum Chordata; class Lepidosauria; order Squamata; family Iguanidae; genus Iguana; species Iguana delicatissima. The sequence goes on from CAOKZL010003037.1 coordinate 94,060, forward strand.
CCTGGAACCAATTTGTAGTTGGCATCAAGATCTGCAGCAAGAAAGAGAATAAAATACCAGTGTGCTAGCAGATGAGCGCTAGTGGTACATAGAAGTTAGGCGATATGACGAAAAACATCCAGAGAGGAGGACCAACTGTGCTTTATGTGGAGAAGTGTTTCAAAATACTGGTGCAGCCACTGAGAAGGCCCCATCTTTTGTAATCTTCAAAGTGGTAGAGTACTACGAGGGGTATCTTCTTCACATCTTAGGAAATTGTCAGGCAGTTATGGGAGGAAGTAATCCTTTAGGTATTATTCTTGACCCAAGTAAAGTGGAGGTTTAACTATAATCACCAGGGCTTTGAATTGTGCTTAAAAGCAAATTGACAACCAGTGCAACCAGTGAAGGACAGATAGAACATGATACCATGAGGGTGCAATCATTAGCATCTTTGTGGGTGGAATCTGGACTATTGGTGACTAGAAAAGATGGTTCCTTTCAAGAGGAAGTCTTGTAAGAATGTTTTAGAAGATGGATCTTTTCCCTAAATTAAATTTTTAGTCATTTCTTTTTGAGTCTTACAAATTATCTAAAAATTAAAATTTTAATACAAGAATCAATCTCTTTCTGGGAGATTATCAAGCATTTGAAATACATTTTTATATCATTTGGTTAAAATGCTTTTGGAAAAAGCATTGTTGTTTACTTTCAAGCCATATTTGACTTATGGCGACCCTGTCATGGGGTTTTCTTCATGGTCTTTTTTCAGAGGAAGTTTGCCTGTGCCTTCCTCTGAGGCTGAGAAAGTGTGAATTGTCCAAGGTCACCCAGTGAGTTTCCATGATAGAGCATGGACTCAAACCCTCAACTCTAGAGTCATAGTCCATTACTCAAATTACTACAATATGCTGTTTCTTTCTTGGAAGCATGCAAAATTGTTGGGTGTTTTCATATATCCTAACATATATGATAATATGGTAATGCAAATCATGAATATACTAAATCTAAGACATTCCACTTGCTAGAAAAAAATCAGAAATAGGGCGTTTGTATATATTTCCTTAGTAGAAGATACTCAAAAGTATAGTGTGAATGTACTTCAACAGAAAGTTAGAACTGGGTCCACAAAATACCAATAAAGTCTTTTTTTTAAAGGGATATCTCCACATTTCCTCCTCAGAACTGGGGAAGAAGAAATCCTTCCCTCCCTAGAAAGCTGGAGTTAGTTATGCTTTATTTCAGACAGCCTGAAAAATCTGAAACATGGACATTTTTTATATCGAACAGCTGATGTGATGCTTACCTCATGCAGAAGGGTAAGTGTTAGTACAAAAGAATGGAAAGCACACTTGAAAAAGAGTGTTGGGAAGAGGGAATTCTGTTGGTCTATCTGATATTTCAGTTACCTCAATAAGAAGGGGGTTTCCAGTATTGGCCATATCTCACGTATGCATATTAAATCTGCCAGTACAACATAGACTAGACTTGCCACCTGTGTCATAACTTGCCTCTTTTAGGCTTGGGGAGCAACATGTAGATTGAATACTTGCTTATATCAGTTTGAATGATAGGTTAGAGTGTGTCTGTGCTGCCCAGTCACACTAATTCAGTATAAATTTAACTGTTGAGTCTCTGCCTGGTGGAATCCTGGGGATAGCTGTTTCATGAAGTACTCACAGTTCTTTGCTGGAGAGCTCTAGTGTTATAATTTGAGGAAATGAACTAAAATAGTACTTTCTAAGCTACCTGATGTTGGAGACAGGCAGGGTTTTTTCCCCTAATATGCCAAGAGGAGCACTGTAGCTGTTTCCATTGACTAGAACTGTTTCTTTATTTCTTGGAAACTTGTTGGGCACCAGCAATCAATAGCTCATGGCCAGCACCAGTCCACAAACCACCACTTTAAGTGACACTGGGCTAAAACTCTCTAGCAGAGAATGGTAAACACTTCACCAAACTGCAAATCCCAAGATTCCACAGGATTGGGCCATGACAGTGGTATCAGATTGTGTATTTTAGATACACTCTTAAGAGTATCATGGTCTTGTTGAGTTCTTTCAGTGATTAAAGTGGCACGTTATATCCCTCTCACACACAACGTCATCTCCGTTTTTACTAGTGCTTATATCCTGATAGATTTAAAAAAACTCACTTGTGTATCACAGGGGAGAAAACATCAAACCCTGAAGTATGGCTTTCTCCTTTAGAAAGTGTGGATGAATACAATCCAGAGAGACAAAATTAAATTGGTCAAAATTAAACCCCTGAAAACCCTTTGGGGACTAATTTTTTCCTAAAACCAAGAAAGAGTATAATATTATGTATGGTTGTCTTTTCTAATAAATCAAGAACGGAGCTGGCTTCTGGTAATGAAACATACTTTTCTTCTCCATATCAGTTTAAACTGCCAGGCTTAAACAGAGAAAAATATTATATGTATCCATGGTTATCTAAATTTAGAAAGACAAACAATTCTCCCTTCTGTTGCAGATTAAAATAGGAAAAGAGATGGTAAGGAACCACTGTTTGTTAGATGTTTCTGTATAGGTAGAGAAAATAATCATCGTTTAAAAAGTATAATTGTTGGGAAATTGTAGCAGTAAGCAACCGGTTCTCCCCCCTTTAAAATCCCACAATATATAAAAGAGATGTTTAAATGGGGGGGGGTTTAAATGGGGAGGAGGTATGATCAAATTTTTGATCTGGTTTATTTATTTAAACATTTGCCAACTGCTGTTCCATGAGAAGAAGTAGAGGTATTACACATAGCCATTATTTGGATTTAACATTATACATTGTGGTGGGTTTAACAGTGAACTGTGGGTTAGTGTTACATGAATGAACATGAGCAAATCCCAGGCTCATAACCTCTCTCTCTCCCCCTTCTGGTGCTCATGCAAAAAGATCAAAAGCTTTTGGTTCCATTTTTAGCTAACTGCTATTTAAAGTTATCTTTGAATGTTAGTTTTCACTGTGGTTTCCTGAAGCAAGGATGCCTTATGCTGTAGTTCATGAACTTGGCTTGTTTCAATAGAACATAGTGAAGATTCACTGCAGTTTCGGGTTCAGGTGTAAAACTAAACTAAGTTTACTGAAAATGGAAGTGAAATCTCATCTACTCACAAATCATGTGGGAGGAAAGAGGGGAGCATTTAGTATGTTGAATATACAGTATAGTATTACGACTGAACCAGACCATACCTTCTTCGTTCCATCTGTTTATTTTCTTCATTTTGTGTTTTTTTCCTCATTATTTTATCCGTTTTGTTTTTTTCAAGCTGCTTGACTTCTTCTGAACATTTGTTGGATGAGCCATTTTCTCAGATCCAAGATGTATCTGGAATCATTGCACTGAGAATAAGTGTTACAGATTAATGCCAGTAATAATGGCAGAAAGATTTCATCTGAATAACAGAAAGGGATCGTGTTGTTGATCTTTTGTGAATGATCACTATGAAAAGCTATTTGAATAGAACTGCATATGGTAATTTAGTAGTCTTCTTGCTGTGCTTTTTGAACTTGCTCCTATTAGCATTATATAGTAAAGACTGTCCATCTCTTATGGGGTGAATTAAACTGGAAAATTTGAATGAGCGTTCATATTCATACTTCAGTGATGTCAAGTTACTAATAACCTAGCATAAGGCAAGTGACAGGTGGATGTGATAAACCCACCTTTATCTTTTATCAGGCCTCTTATTACAGTATGGGCCTAGAAAATAATACATTCATGACATACCTACTATGTGGACATGCGAACATTTTGTTCATAAGAATCAACAATATAGTACACAAGTTCTTTTCCCAGTGCCGTTCTGTTAGTTTCTCTTATTTATAAGGTGTAATTTATATTTATTAGTTACTTTGATAATTTACCTTTCTCTAGTAAGGTCAAGATGATACAGATAACTTTTTTTCCCGTTTTCCCATTCTCACAAAAATTCAGGATGCAGGTCAAGCTGGAGAGAGAAACTGGCCCAAGATCACCCAGTAAGTTTCATGCCTAGGGGAGAGTAGAATCTATATGTGCCCAGTCTAACCATTTTATCTGCCCAGTCTAACCATTGTCATACTTGTTACAGTGTCAAATAGCATTTTGGGAAATCTGGGTTCAGATTTTTTCTAATCCATGAAGTTCATCATGGGAACTTGGATTAGCCACTCATTTGCAGGGTGTATCTCAACATTGTGAATGTCAAATATGAGAATCTAGGACCCATGCACGCCAACTCAAGTTCTTGGGGGGAAAGTTATGACAATGAATAGATAAGTAAATAAATCTTTCCTCTCCTTGGCCTACTGCTTAAAGATGTTGTTTCTGCTGTAGTGGGCCAAACAAATCTTTAAGGCTCAGCTGTTTCTTCAGAACAAACAAGAGAACGCTAAAAACATAAAAGTGCCATCCATTTTTCTTGTAGTTAACCCCCCTCCTACTTAGTCAGCCCACCAGTTTGGGTTCTTAAACCTTACGAAGCTAAGATGCTAGAACAGCAAGTATTTTTAGGGCATGTGAATAAAAGGAACATGTTCTGTGTTGGAGCTTTGTTTGATATCAGCATGACTGAAATGAGACAGTGGCACCTTCCCCATCCAACAGCTATGCCAGGTTTTTAAACTGGTGGCTGAAAGAAGGGATTTCCTTGCTCTTGACTTGTGCCTCCAAAATGCTGATGGTATACTGTACATATGGAAAACTGACTGCATGTACAGACTTCTGTTGCTTGAATCAAGAAATATATGATTATGTCCTGTTTGCTTGAAACTTTGAGAACAATCTCTGTAGCTGGGACTTTGGACAAGATTCCATGGCCTGTGTAAATCCACCAGCAGGATCCCTGCTTTATTTTCCTCTACAGGTACACATTTCTGTAGGTCAGTACATGCTCTTTATCTTTATGAATGCCTGTTTCATTATTTTCAAGGATTATTAGTGCATCCATACGCAGATGGAATAAAAGACTAAAGTGATGTTAGTACCCTTCTAAAGCATTCTTGTTCAGTGGTACCACCTGAAGGAGCCTATCATTCCAAAAGAAAACTCTCAGCCCTCCTCATTCCAGTAAGAACTCTTGCTTGTTAGTATACAGACTGTATCACATTAGTTAAACCCACACATCAGCACTGAAAATCAAAGCTATAATACTACAGTGGGGGTGGAGACAAGGCTATTAGCTCACTTCTGAACTGTTGCTTTGTTTCTCAGAAGAGGTAGCATTCTGGTTTGTCTTTGAAACAAGAACACTTATTCATAAGCTGTTAGCTATGTGATTTATATCAAGGCTTATTGTGAATTAAAGCTAAGAATGTCATTCCATACAGGCATGCAAGCAAAGTTGCTTGGAAAAGATTTTAATCATTACTTCCATGTGCTTTGTACTGTTCATGTTCGAGGAGGGCAGTGTTTTAAAGGGTCAAGACTTCTGTTCTTTGATATGAGGCAAACAGAAATACAGATTTTCCCATAAACATGTTAGAGGTAATTTAAAAAGTATATTCTCACAGCTCTTCATCTGTTGAATGTTGCCTGGCTTATCAGCTCTGAAAGTTGCCTCCTTTTCATAGCAGGACTGATTTCTAAAACCAGCAGTGGACTTCATTTACATCAACATTAGTGTTGCAGAAATGTATTGAACTCCTTTGGGCTCACACGCTCCCCCTCTTTTTCCAGTACAGATGCAAAGAGATTGGAAATTTTTGTTTTTCTTATGTGGTTAATGCTCGCTTATCCTCTCCATAAGCAGGGTGAGTTAGTTGAAACAGTTCTTGTTCCTTGGTTTGTCATGCGCTGTTTCAAACAAATTGTAGATTCGATTCGATTGACCGTATTTGGACGGTTTAGATGAAGTAACTAGGTTTGAAAGAAAGAACTACCTGTGGTAGACTGATTCATTGCTACTTAACTCTAAGCAGTGACCAGTAATACAATTATTTATTCTTTTTTTGGCATGGAAATATGTCAATACCAGAATAAAGATTCTGTTATTCTATGTTCTTTCAAAGGCTTATAATTCTATGTACACTATCCTATCGCTAAACCCTGTTGAACCTTCTTCTGAGGTTCTAAACTAAAGATCTGTTTCAGAACAGATCTTTACCTGAAATAATATATTTGTTTTACATCATTGTAGCTTAAGTAGCTTATATCAAAGAATTTTGGGAATTGTTTAATAAAGTGATGAGAATCTGTCTTTGAAATCCTCGAATGCCCTTCGTGGTTTTTGTTGTTGTATGCTCTCAAGTTGTTTCCAACGTACAGTGACCCTAAGGTGAACCTATCATAGGATTTTCTTGTCAAGATTTATTCAGAGGGGCTTTGCCTTTGCCTTTCTCTGAGGAAGAGAGAGTGCCACTTTCACAAGGTCACCCAGTGAGTTTTCATGGCTGAGCAGGGTTTTAAACCCTGATCTCCAGATTCATACTCCAGCACTCAAACCACTACATGGTGGCTTTTAGCAGATCCTTTACAGAACTGTAATTCTCTGGACCATCCTAACCAAATGAAATCCCTTTCAGATGTGTTAGACTTGCAGCTACCGTCATATTCTTCCATCATTTGATTTATATCCTGCTTTCTTCTGAGACTAAAAATGGCTTACAAAAGAGTGAAAATTACAATAAGAACACATGTGGTTAAAACATGTAAAAGGTGAGATTAAAACAGTATTTAATAACAGAATTAAAACCATTTAAAACATTACAGCAAGAAGTAAAAGCAGTACTGCACCAAGAGTCAATACCTTAAAAGCTTGTTGGAATAGAAAGGTCCTCATCTACCACTAAAAATTCGGCAAAGAAAGACCCATCCTAACCTCTATAAGGAAGGCTGTCTTTTGCGTTCCCACCAAACGTGCTGTGAAGGCACTGAACTAGATAGAAGTACCTCCCCTGAAGATAATACACAATCAGTGGGGCCATCTGGAAGGCATCAAGTCAAGCAAGGATGCATTGGACTTAATAAATTAGTTGCAATCTATATTATTGGCTTGCTGTGAGACCTTGAACCAATTGTGTGTCTTGACCTAGTCACTGAACACTCATAGGTTTAAACTGTTGCACTAAGACAGTTCCTTTAAGGATGACTCCAGTCCATTTCATTTTATTGGAGCTGTTGTGATTGACATGCATGCTCCATAACACAATCCAGTCACTTTTAGTGACTATGGTGATCCTGGTTCTGAAAATGTGATTTCTACTCACACAACAAAGGTATTGGATGCCTCATTATGTGAGCAGTGAAATTATCAAAACTGTTTGCACAATGGTCCATTGCATGAACAGTTGGTTTCAATAAGATCCTGTCACTAATGGGAAACTGTACAGTGCTCATTAGAGTTTTATAATCCTGTCTTTTCCCTAGCCTTGAAATTGGGAGGATTTGAGTCACTAAGAGGAAAGCATTCTAGAACAAATAAATACATTACACATATGTTACGAGAGATGTGGGAGTTTTGTTGTGGTTGCTGCTGCACAACTAAGACGTGCTGAAACAGAAAAGCTCCCTTCCTACTATGGAAATTTTAAGGCAGTGCTTTATAGGCTAATTGATGTTAGGAAATGGCAATTTTCCCCTAGTGTTACGGGGACTGGTACCACATTTCCCCCATTGCCTATACTAGTTCTTTCTTTGCTGGAAACCTCCCAAGGGGCGGCAGTCAATGGCTCATGGGCCAGAACCAGTACAGGGACAACCACTTTGCTTTAAGAAACTTATATTTAGAGGTCATGTAAGAAATCAAGAAAAGTGATACCACAGATGCAGCAATTCTACAGCAATTGGCATGCTTTCAGTTAAAAGGAAAGTGTTGTTTACAGCCAAAGTCCACAGAGAAAATGTGATCTGCTAATTAATTTTCCAACATTTTTTCTTATATCTAAGCTGCAGTGGAAATTACGTAATTTTCCATATGTTGTGAAAGTGCAGCACCTAGCTTTTCTCATATTGGCTGCACCTCATATTGGCTGTACCTCATTGGCTACACCAGGGCTACTGGGAGTTTCCATTCCCTATTTTCTATTTAGTAGTTCTGAATTAAATGCAGAGGGTTAGTATTAGAAAAAGGTGTAAGGGTCTCATAGCTCTGCTGCCTTGACCCAGTTTTTCCTCCTTGAAGCTTCTTTAAACTATAAAAAAGGCTAACAGGAAATACCTCTTACTATAGACGTAGTAGATCTCCTTCATCACAAGCAGTTTGGACTTTCAAGGGCAGAAGCAGAAATAATGCATGCATAAATTATTGCTGTATGATGAAAAGGTCTTGCACTTGCATATTGGATTGGGCAGTGCTGTCACTCCTGTTATAGGCATGCAATCAGTAGAAACACCTTAGCATTAGCATGTGTATTTTTATACTGCTTATCAGCTAAGTGCTATCTAAGTGGTTTACATGTATTTTAGCTAATTGCCCCCAACAAGCTGGGTACTCATTTTACCGACCTGCGGAAGGATGGAAGGCTGAGTCAACCTGGAGCCCTGCAGGGTCGAACTCACAGTCTTCTGGCTGCAGTACCAGCATTTAAGCACTGTGTCACCAGCTTCCTTTACCCTGACCATACTCCTTATAAAATCTTTAGAAAGAACTTTTGGAAAATAATTGTTACTCTTTTCTAAACTTTGACAACAAACACATCATATCATACCTCTCAGTCCCCAAAATAGCAAGTATATTCATGTAGCTTTATCAAATTATCAAATCAGCTATGAAAAATCTAAATTATTCATTGAAATATATGTGTCTGTGTGTGTGTATGCATGCATGCATGCTATGCAAATAAATAAATAAATAAATTGATTAGTTCCAGAAAGAAGTAGTTGTGGCATAAAACCTTTGCTGAGCAAGAGTTGGAAAGGAAGTGGAATCTGGATTAAAATGACTTCCTTAGGGTGTTCAGAGAATCTTGAGAGTTTCTTACAAATAACAGCCTTTTATCCCAGCCAGTGCTGTGGTTACTCTCTGCCCAAAAGCAACAACTGTAATAAATTGAGCTTAATTTTCTAGTATATAAATCCCTTGGCCTTCGCAAAGTCTTACTCTGCCAACCTGTTGCTGCATGGAGGTGACTCTGAATTCTAATAGGTTGTGCCAAGAGAGGGCACGCTCCAACATGTTCTGTCAGGCTAGTGAGGCAGACTACACGTCTGCTTTCAGAAGGCTAGTTAGGTATGAAGAGACTTATCACCAGAAGCCTGGCCGCCAGATGTTGAATTGGCTACAGCACTAAGAGCATATTAACAATGTAAAATAGTAGCAATCTGCATTAGGGAAGGGACTACCCACACTAGTGAAATCACAGAACTTCATGACTTTAAAGGCAGATATCTTGTATTATTTATTTTAAATCGGAGGACTAATTTAAACATGATACTAATCGTATCTAGGTGTTCTTGTTGCGTGGTTGGGGCAAGTGATGGTACCAAAAAAAGAAACAATGACACAAAAATGGAAGAGAAGAGGCTGTAAATTTATTGGCTGCAGTTGCTAATAGGGGTGGCACGTGCGTGGGTCTGGATCTTGGCATCAGTTAACCTACCTGTTGATCAATGAGCCTGACCTTCCTGCCTACTACCAGAACCACTGGGATGACAGGAGAGGCCCAACCAGGAGAACTCCCATAATGCCTCCCTGCTCCCAGAACATATGAGAGAATCATGTCCTCTGATGCTGTGCATGAGTGCTTCTGCCCCCCTGAGTCCCATAATGGAACCCCCATACCATACCAATGCATCAGTAACCACAATCCTGGATCAAGGACCCATGCTACTCCTCCTTTTACCAGTTGTGACAAGTAACAACAGCATATACATCACAAGAAAATAACAACCAAGAAATTGCAAGAGCAGCAACCCTCAGAAACCAGCATGGTGCTGTGCCCCAAGAACCACCAAAACCACATAAAGGCATCAGTATGGTACAACCACAAACAAACAAAATGGGGGGTGGATGTGGTGACGTCTTCAGAACTGGCTGGGAGCGCAGGAAAATATAAACTACAGCACCCAACCAGAGTGAAAATTCCACATCCCAGTAACTCCAGTTGGGTCCTGTTCCCTCAGCCAGTGAATTTAAACCGACATGCTCAAATTAATTGTCTACTCCTGCTTCCTTTCCAAGAGGCTGTGTGAGACCGCACAGAACCCTGACAAGGAGAAGGAGACATGGTGCCCAGCATGGCCGGGCAAACTGCCACCAATGCTCACCACCCTGAGCCCCCCAACCTATCTACCTGGTAAGTCAAGCAGCTACTATTGTGGATAATAAAAAACATGTGGATAAGTAAATATGAATGTGTTAGCTTTGCTTTTTTCTCACACATTGTTGTTCAGTGATTAGAAACAGCCTGTCTACTGTGCCAGCAAGAAGTTTCCACTGTGGGCATTGGTTGGAGATGGCATTACAGTTACACCTCAGTTAACAAAGTAGGTGTATTCCTAGATATAGCTTCTTTAACAGAAAATTTGGTATCAAAAGCAGAAATAACATGGAAAAACTAGGAATAGGTTCCTATACCACAAACAAGAAAAGCAGGTCAACATGTTTAAGCAAACTTTATCCAGAACTAACAATATACATATGTAAAAAGAGACAACCAGATCTAGTAAGCCTGGTATAACTAACTAAACACATTGTGAACCATCTGGATACTGTTTGAAAGTTTCTTCCAAAATATATTCAGGTATGGTTGTTTTTCTTTCACTAGTCTTCGCTTTTCTTATTTTCATGTCAGTGGCTAAACATATAGATTTAAGCTTTAAACATGCTGGGGTCCTCAGTAAAGCAAAATTATCCTCTTTCCCCCTTTCTGTCTGTTTTGTTGTTCATGCATGCTCAGTAAGGAGTTTTTGTGGCAGCTGCTGTTTACCTTGCCTATGACAGGGACACATGTCTAAAGTAGAATCATTCAAGTAGAATTCCATTGTCTCTCACTTCAAGCTGTATTGCACTGTTTGTGAACACACTGCTACAGACCAACAGCAAAAGCCCTTCTTCACTGTCTTCCCAAAGCCAATGCTGAAAAATGCCAGCTGATCAGAAGATGAGAAGGAAAAGGGGGGTGGGACTGAGTGACAAAAAAAAATGATTTTGTAAAAAGGAGCTTCTTTGTCAGAGGTTTTGTTAACTGATGTGTGTGTGTATTTCTTTAGGCAGGTCTTCAAGCACTGTGTTTCCTGTGCATACAAGCATGCTGTCTATGTTCTGCTGTTGATCCCAGCAGATATATAGGCAAGACAACCTGGTTTTAAATCAAAATGCATTCTATAGTAAATGGTTGAATCCAGTACTTCTGTTTTCCAGTGTTGCATTCTAATAGGTTGGAGGTTTGGCTCTGACACTTTTAATGAGGAACATTTCTACTCTTCTGTACTGAATAGAGAGAACAGTTTCATTCCATTGAGAATTAATTAAATTATTCTATTAATAATAATTTTAAAAATCTACATAGCACAGTTGAGAGCATTTTATATCCACCATCTCACATGCAGGCTTCCATAATAGGTCAATATTATTCATGGCTGCTTGGCTGAGAGGAAAGTGACCTGTCAGTGGTATGAGGCACCTAGCCATTGGTGTTCCTAAACAATGTGTATAGAGTACATTGAAGTGGAGGGGGGAGATGAGGGCTAGAAAAGTATCTTGAGTGGGCTTCTTCCCCCCTTGTACCAGTGAGTTTCCCTGCTTGAATTCCTATAGCGGTGGTTTCTCTTAATATCAGCAGCTAGATCTTGGAAACTATCCATTTTAGGAACTGCCTTATACTGAATCAGATCTTTTGAGTATCAAACCTAGAGTTGTCTCCTCTGATTGACAACCATGGCTGTCCAGAGTCCAGAGTGGGATTCTTTCTATCTGGAGATTCTTGGTATCTCCTGATAGTCTTCCGTCTATGTATTAAACAGGCCTGACCATGCTGAGCTTCCAAAATCAAATAAGGTCAGGCATGTTCAGAGGCACTCTCAGCCCCAGAAAAATCCCATGACAGAAATGACTTGAAGGCATACAACAATAGCAATCTTCAGAATGTTACAATGGTAACTTTCCCACAGTACCCCAGAGCAGTTTAGTTGCCTGGAACTAAGCAGGAGGACTAAATGGCAGTTGCTCTGACAGTTGAGCCTTGGTGGTCATCTGGGGATAGAGCGAAAAATAACGTTTTATGACAGCAACTCCCAGTATCTCCCACTCAGAAGGCTGGTGGATTCTAGAAGTTACAGTCCAAAAAAGTAACTTTACCAAGTTTCAGATGGGTGCTACTACCACCAAATGTGTATGAATCCATTTTTGTGTGATTTGTGGTGAAAGTTTCAGTTTGATTTATCAGTGGACATTGACCTGAAACTGTCAGCTCCAGAAACACATCTCTGAATCAGATCTTATATTGCTATTGCTCTTGTTTACAGCTAGCTAGCTGGAAAGATAGTTCTTTTTTCCCCCCTGTTGTTATTGTTGAAGCTGCAGGTACAGCAGCAGTTAAGTCAGGGACTCTTTCCAGACGAGACCTGTCTCTGGTATTTGGCACTTAGTTAATGCCCTTTCCCAAAAGTGCAGACTTGCACCTCATCCAGCAGGTTGTGCTAATTATCCCCTTATCCATGCCCAGCCCAGAATTGCATAGTTCTGATAGGTGTGCTGGAACATGTGGAATGCTGGAAGAACTCCAAAGAGACTGTAGGTAAAACTGAGTTTCAAAAATGTGTGTGAAAATATATTAATGCTATGTATTGAAATTAACTTGACTGCCTTTCTCACACATCATGATATGCTAAATTACCCAGAGTTGGTGGCACAAAGGTAATGCCTTGCCATTGGCTTTGGGTATTTTTCTGTTTAATATGTAGATATGAATGATAAAAAGTTAGACATCCCAAGGTTCTGTTGAAAGCAAAAGGGGTTGCTAGCAGATTTTTAGTCCTGGTGCCCATATCTATGGAAATAAATTTTATTGAATATACTGAGACTTACTTTTGGGTACTCATGGCTGAGATGCAAATGAAGCCCTATTCTGGCATCCAGCCTGCTCTTAGGATGAGAAATGAGGTAAGAACAGTTTCGGATATTCAACTCTAATTCCCAGCAGCCATATACATCATGCCTGTTGGTGAGGGAATTGTGGGAGTTATAGTCCAAAAAGCTCCTGAGGTCCACAGATTTTCTGCCATTGGCTTAAAATGTGTGTGTGTGGTAGGAACAAGCAGCAGATGAAAGTCCCATTCTAAACATGCCCTCCCTGTGGCTGAGCTTTCTGGGAATCTCAAGATCTGTTCATATTTAACTGAAAGCAGGTGCAACCAACTTGGAAAAGTGATTTCCTGTTTTTGGGGGGGGGGGGTTTGTACAACAGGTTCTCTACTTCTGAGTCAGTGATTTTTTGGGACTTCTAGTACAAAAAAGTAACTTTCATCAGCTTTGAATGTAGCCCTTTTCATACTCTTGCTGCTAAGGCCTTCAAAGAACTTGAGAAGAAATGAGGTAAAGGTAAACAGGGCTTGGGATACATTTGGACAATTCCTTCCTATTGAAGTTTCCTAAAGTGGAGCTAACATGAGGCTGCAGCTTCATAGCAAACAAGGCCTTGAAATTAAAACTTGAGTTTCTGTTCAGCTGTAGTTATTAATATTTATGAAATGCAAAATTAGCTTTGATAGTAACAGTGGAAGTGCTGTTGTCCTAATGCTTCTATGTCAGGGGCCTTTTCACACCATGCAGTTTATAGTATTAGATTTCCGCTTAATCTGTCTTGCTTATATCTTGTGAAATTGTGGGTGGAGTTTATAATTTGGTGAGGGACTAGAGCTCTGTGGCTGAGAATTCTAAATACCCCTCCCTAAACTACAAATCCTAGGATTCCATAGGATGCAGTCATGGCAGTTAAAGCTAAATCATAGTGCTATAATTGTGTCGTGTGAAAGGGCCCTGTGTCATCACTTGGCTTGCAAAGGTCACCATGAGCAACAGTGTCTCTGTTTGACTTCCTCAATTCAACAGTGAGGCTGTAGTGGCTGCTAAATGCTGAAGACTTGCTGGGATTTGAAAGCTGTCACTTCAAAAGCATCAAAGAAGCAATAACATGCTAAGGTCATTGCTCTGTGCCCACCTTACGCTAGCAGAAGTTTTTTGCTGGCCCATTTGTGTCTTGGAAAATCTTGAAATGAGGTTGTCATTCTTCTTGTTGTTGTTTTAACTTTTCTTGAATTACGTTTAAAGTATAGTGATACTTTAACATTCTACAGTACAGTGTCATTTATGATCAAAAGCAAAGCAACAAATACAGAATCCACATAGGTTGCTGTTTATCTTAAAAATGGTGACGTATGTTATAATTGTAATATAATGGAAAAAAATTGTAAGAAGGAAATAATACCTTTTCTATTTTTATTTTCTTTAATTTGGGAATGCAAACACACAGAATGGTCTCTGTTACAGTAATATACCAGACTATAACTAGCATAAAAAATAAACGAATGTATATGGCTGTCAGCATACAAGAATGCTAAATGATACATTGGCCAGGTTCTAATAGGACTGTTCTGTTTTTAAAGTTTCTATTTTGTTTGAACACAAGGAACTTTTCTTAAACCCTAGATTGTTCCAACTAGCCAAAATCAAAATGTGGTTTGTAATTATGACTTGTACAAACGTGGAGTGTAACTAATCAGTTTTCCCTGAACTTGAATATAATGTCCATGTGTGCCAAAGAAAGAGAAGCGATCACTCGTGTGATCCCAATGCCCACAGTGACTTATGTACCTAGTGCACTCTTGTAAATTAGCCCTTCAGATTTACAAGCCTATAAATGTTCTACGTGCCAGCTTTTTATCCATAAGAGGGAACTGGAAGCTGATAGATGGAGCATTCTATCCTCACTTTGCCATCTGTTTTTATGAGTAAAGAGCAACTGAATAAAATATTTTACTGGCAGAGAGGTTGGAGCATGTCCTTGCATCCTTCACCAGCTTGTTTAGTTTCTATGCTTACATGAGCAGCAAGATTAGACTCTGTTTTCAGTGCATCAAACATAAAAGTGCAAAGGATTGCTACTGGAGCAATTTGTACACACTTGACATCTATGTTAGACATCAAAAAAGGAGGTTTATTTCTTGTTTCTCTACTGTAAAAATTTAGCAGTCTGATGATGAAAGCGTAGAGCAATCTCCCTTCACCGTCAGCCTGCTCTGCTGCTACAAAATTACATAGCATCATCAATGTACAGTGCTGCAGAAAATAAAAGTTAAAAGCACAATGCTTTGTTGTTTAAGTTAAAAACGTCAGGTGCATTGTTGCTGTTGCTGTTGTTGCGTGCCTTCAAATCATTTTTTGACTTTTGGCAACCCGAAGGCAACCCTACCCTGAGGTTTTCTTGGAGAGATTTTTTCAGATGGGATTTGCCTTTGCCTTCCTCTGAGGCTGAGAGAATGTGACTTTCCCAGAGTCACTGAGTGGGCTTCCATGGCTGAGGGGCAATTCACACACTGGTTTCTAAAGTCATAGTTCAACACTCAAACCACTATGTCACAGTGACAGTTGCCACTGTCAGTGGTATATAGTCTAGTAAAAATATGTCTAGTTTTCTTGCAAGACATGGAAGAGCTAAAGGTATAGAAGTTGTTAGAAGTGCTTTTACTTAATGAATGGAAACTGCAGACCTACAGACCAAAATGCAATATTTGACCCCAGGACATGTGGAACCCTGGCATTCTTTCGTATTGGAGAGACCTACCACTGGCCATGGAATTCTACTGGTGGTTGCAGCTGTGATGAGAACGGCAACTGTTGCAAGCAGCGGTATGATCCTGGTGGATATGAAGTCAGTGCTTCCATTCCTCGCATTGGAAATTGCCCACTTTTGTGTGTGTACGTGCTCAAGTCACTTGTCAATGCATGGAAGCCCCATGGTTGGGGCCTTTAGTGGGACTTGCTCAGAGTGTTGATGTATAGGAGTGCACTGGTATTTGCCCCAAATCGGTATTATGCTCTATACTTTGCAAATACAGTGTTTTTCACAAGGGTTTTTCTCGTGCTGTTTTTAGTAACACCTCATGTCTTCTTTGTAAACAGATACATGAAACATTTGGGCAGGACTGGTAATATAAAACATTGTGCTTTTAAAAAAGAAACAGAAACCTTTATTTGAATAATATTTGCTTAGTATTAGAAGTTCTGAACTACATTCCCTTTCAAGAATCTAGATTAGTAAATCTCACGATGTCCTTGAGAAATAAGCTTCATAAATTTAATTCAGTAATTGTGTGCCTGGGGAGAGAATCTGCTTCTAGATTTTCAAGAATTGTAGGAATGAGTGTGAAAAATAGGAGCAATATGTTGCCATTTTGATTCTAACTTCCTTTGTGGTTTCTCCATCCATAACTCCTTTGCCCTTATTATTTTTTGAATACTGTTCTTGTTGGTTGAAGTTTTATTTCTTTGTCTGTTTGTAAGTCTTGAAATATAATAAAAACAGTATTTATTTATGTTGTTAACTATTTACAGAATTGGATTACACTGTGGGAGTGGTTGCTCTGGTGAAAGGAACTGTATTTTTATGAAACAATAAATTTAGATAAAGTCATCTTGGAAAGCGCTGTTTTCAAAAGCAGAATTTCAGGCCCAATTTAGTCCTACTCTCAGTGACCTTCATCTAGCTTCCTTCCATTCTTTCTACTGTTTAATTTGAGCATATTGCAGAATAGATAACGTTGCCGTGTTGCCTGGCGGCCTGAAAAGAATAATAGCTTATATTCAAAAAGGGCATAGCAGGTAGCATAAAGTTAACTAAGGACTAAAACCAGTAGTAGCCCCACTTTCATAGAAAAAAATGGATGGGATTTGTTACTCATAGCTAACTTAGTGAGTCTACTGTTGGTAGGACTAATGTTGGATTCAGCTCTTAAAAAATTTATTTATAGTGTTATTTGAATTGAGGAAAAAATGCAGCTGACAATAAAAGACTAACAATAAAAGACACCAACTGACATATAGAGGTGAATGTAGCTAAGAAATATCCATTAGGAGAGGAAAGGAAAATAATGAAGGATGCTTCAGACTTTCTCAGTTGAGGATTATTTAGGGCATCTTAACAGTGGCGCTCGTCCCTGTTCACTCAGAAGTAAGGTCCACTGCGTTCAATGAAGCTTACTTCCAGGAAGATTTGCATAGAACTGCAGCCCATCTATATGTAATTATCTTATGTTTTATTACGCTTTGAGGGTTTCGATAACATATTATACGCAAAGGAATAAGAAAATCCTGCTTTCTGTTTCCTAAATGATTTTAAAAGAAATGATTCAGTGTGGGAAGTTAATGGAGAAATTTTATTGCTCCTTTCCCAACATGTTACAAGGTGTGAATAATTAGAAGATAACATGCAGAACATACAAATGAATCTGTCCTGAGCTGAGGAACTGAAATACATCAACTCTGATAATGGATGTAACTTGTAGGCATATTAAAACTCTGGATTGTATGTCCTTAAGAAACTGATCATTACCTAATGTTTAGAAAGAATCCTCTTTTAAATTTTTTAAACCAAGAACCATTCGTTTGTTTTTGTTTTTGCAGAATCCACATAAAAATAAATCTGCAATATAGGCTTTCTGCGTTTCAGCAACTTGCTGTATACAGTTTATCTTTCCCGCATATCAGCAGAGCTACTGATTTTCCCATACTTTTTGTCCTAGCTGTACTTTACTTCAACTAGTCAAGACGAGACCGGCAATAGTCACCCAGAAGACTTTATCTTCAGCTGCCCCTAGACTGTGGGACTTGCCAGAAGAGGTTTGACAGCTGAATTCGCTATCTGAATTTAAACAGCATTAAGACAATCTCTTCTGGCAGGTCTATCCAGAAAATTTTAAATTGTGAATTATAACTCTAAATTTTAAATACGTAATGACTGTTTTAATAGTTATCTGTGTTATTTGTGCTTTTAAATTGATATAATGCATTTCAGTTGTTGTTTTTAACTGATGTTCTGTTTGTAGCTCATATTATGTGTTGTGTGTTAATCTATGTTGTTGTTCCCTGCCTTGATCCATGGGGAGGCAGGTAAAATAATGGTAATCATCATCATCATCTCTCACTGGTATTCGGGGCTTGGACAATCCTGGAGAAAATATGTTGTTCTTTTCTTCCCTTGTTATTTATCATGGTTTTGATTTATGCACTAAAGGTAATGTTAACCATGCTAGTCTAGGAATCATGTTTCCAAATGCAAGTTTATCAGTGTGTGTCTGTATGTGCCTTTAGATTGCCTGTTCACTTACTGTAATCTAATGAATTTCATAAGATTTTCTGTAGCAAGGAATACTCAAGTTTTGAGTTATGCACTAAAGCTAGCGCAAACCATGCTGGTCTTAGAACCCTGTTTCCAAATGCAAGTTTATCAGTGTATGTCTGTATGTGTCTTTAAGTTCACCTGTTGACTTATTGGGACCTGACAAATTTCATAGGGTTTTCTTGATCAAAGAAGATGGTTTTCCCAGTTCTTTCCTCTAAAATATAGCCTGCAGCACTTGGTATTCATTGGCAATCTCTCCAAGTCATAACCAGAACTTAGAGTACTGGGGTTAATACTTTGTGTTCCTATAACTAAAAAATTGCTTTATACCGACAGAAAAAGGAAAGAGAGAGAAAGTAAGATACAAACTTTTATGTGTGAAATGTTGTAAACTATGGTTTTCAAGGAACCTGTATTAACATTTACACCTATACTAATCTTTTAATCCTTTTTTTATCCTTCTGTCTTAGCAGTGCTCTTCTTATCCCGGTTCAGGAGCCTAAGAAACAAATTAGCGGGCTAGAGGAAACGTGAATTCAAACACAACAATGCTTCTTTGCACTGTCTTTATTGTTTAGAATGTTGTTCTTGTTCAAAGGTGATAGGACAAGCATATATATTAAGTATTTTCTAAGCAGGCAGCTGTTTCTGGCTTGTGGAAAATTCAGCTTTCCTTGGATCAGTGAAAGGTAGTCTAAGCCAAGAGTGGGCATGAGGAAACTCCCTTTGAGGGGGGCATTTAAATAGGGCAGTGATGCTGGGCATTACATACATTCAACAGGCCAAGCTCTGTCAACTCCTGGCCTAAACTGAATTTTAGGAGCTAGCGGCTGATACTTATAAGAAGGAAAAGTTGTTTCCATGGAAATGAACCACATTCTTTGTTGATGTTTTTCAGGAATTACTTTCAGGATCTGCATTTGGCATGGGCAACCTTTCCCTAACTTGCAAGAGGAGACGAGCAGTAACTAGAGGACCAGGATTCCAGGCTCCCTCCCTGAGAAGACCTCAAGTTTGAGAAGGAGAGGGACAATTTTCTTCTTCCAGCAGTCATGCCTTTTGGGCTGAAATTGCGAAGGACCAGGCGCTATAATGTCCGGAGCAAGAACTGTTTCATGACACGGATTCGCTTATTGGACAACAATGTGATTGAGTGCACACTGTCAGTGGAGAGCACTGGGCAAGAATGCTTGGAGGCTGTGGCTCAGAGGCTGGAATTACGAGAGGTGAGGGTAACCCAGGAAAAGGCCATCTGCCGCCTGCAATTTGGCATATTTTTAGCAAAAGCCATTTGTCATTTGAAATCTGTTTATTAGTATCATGTTGTTCTTGGAATTGGCTGGATCTTATCACTGAAAGGAACTCTGGCAAATGTATCCTGCTTATATAAGAGGCAGGGACAGTCCATTACCTACAGTTTGGGCTCTGATTCACTGTTACTTCCTGTCAGGACAAACTCTAAGCAATCTGAAAGGGAATGCTTATTCTCTTTCTCCAACAACTAAGTGCTACCTCTGCATTTTGAGTAGACAGCTAAACAGTTCTACAGTTAAGTGTGGCATCGAACAGCATCACACTTTAAAAATGTGATACAGTTCTGTCTGTTCCATGTTGCTGTCTTTCACAGAAGATATGTTTTTAAAATGCCTTTAAATACCCTCCCTCGCTCTTTCATTAACAAATCACTGAACACTAGTGCAAGTTCTGTAAATTTCTAGCACTATTTATTCTTCCTAAACTTTAGTCCCAAGATTCTAAAGCAAGAGAATTGTTCATCTCCTGAAGGAATTTTCCAATAAGCCTGTAATTCCTGGATTGGCTTGCTCTGGCAGTACCTGTTTAAACAAAGGTCCATCTTGACTGGCTCACATCAAGAGCTGGGAAACTTTGGCCTTCCAGATTTTTTAGATTCCAATAATTGGCCATCATGGATGGAGCATCTGAGAACTTAAGCCAGAAACAGCTAGAGAGTTAAAGGTTCCCCAAGCACTGGGCCACACTTGGTGTTTTTATTCTCTGTTTAGTCATTAACCAAATAGCTACATAAAGTTAGGGAACTAAAAGCCCAAGCTGACTTTTTTTCTGTTTCCATGTATTTTTTTCTCTGCTGAACACCATTCATAGCATTGGGCTTAATGCCAGGAGAATCCATTTTAAACATTTTTGTTTGTTTGTAAAATGGGTGGGTGTTCTTTGGAATCTGAATAGATACCAACTGCTTATTTCAGCAGAAAAAAGCACAACAAGGGTCAGATAGTACCAGTTTTTCCATATGGCCTGTCTCTGAATTTTCTTTCCATTTTGTTTTTTCCATTTAGTTCTAATTCATTAAAATATTTATATCCTATCCTATATCCAAGGATTTCAGAGTGATGTGCCTTACAACCGGTTTAGGACATTTTGAAACAATAACCATTTTAAAGGGGTAAAATATATTGAATTGCTTACCGCTTTAAAAAAGGCAGTTTAAACGCGGTTAAAACAATTTAAAATAATGCTGACCATAGTGCATGGACAAATGGGATAAAATTAGTAAGGGTCCAGAGGCTTTTATAAAAAGGCATGTTTTGACTTGGTGCCAGAATAATACCAGCATTTGCTCTAGTTAATTTTTTTATTTCGTAAAACCTTAGTACAGATGATGTTGACATTCAAAAACAGCAACAAAAACCAAAAACAAAATAGGAGGTCTAAGTCTTTCTCTAGTCAAAAGGTGTTTGAAAATGAGTTTATCTTATTCTGCTTCTGCTGAAAAATGTTTGAACTAGGAATCAGAAATATTTCTTCCAGGAAGCCATTCAAATACCTGGGTGCCACCACAAAAAGGACCTTTCTATTGTTTTAATATAGCTCATTTCTGATTTTTTTTTTAAGTCACTGGGTAAAGATCCTCAGTTGAATATCTCAAAACAGAGGATGCTAGTACAGGAAGAGGCACGCTTTCATGTTTTTTGACTGCCAAATGAACTAGAACTTGTAGCTACATCTCAAGTTGGACCCTGAAGTGAATCAGCAGCCAGTGCAGTATTTATAAATCTGGTGTAATCTGAATAAACCTGGTTATACCTGTTAAAATTCTGCCAACCATATTTTAAACAAATTGAAGCTAATCTAGGCTCTTCAAGGGCAGTCCCTCATTCATATATTACCAGAGAATGGATCACCATGGCAAGAGTATTCCTGTACAAGTGGGGTCACAGCTGGTCAACCAGCAAAAACCAGTAAAAGATGCCAAGACCACCTGAGTTTCTACTAACAGAACACGCATTTGCCCAATCTTGGTAAGGATAATTAAAAATCACCTGTCACTACATTAACTGTACTAATTGGATGGTTCCTCAATTTAATTTTCTGTTTCAAGATCAGCTTAGATATTTTCATCAGAAGAATTATAACGTATCACCCATACTAAATAAGTCTGAGGCCTGGTATTGTCATTCACAGTGAGATCAGTAAACTGTTTCCTGCCCTTACCATAGAGTTTGTATCCAGGATGACCAAAGCCTACTCGTTTTCTTCATTCCATCATTCCTATTTTGATAATCCCAAAACAGGAAGAAAGATACTCAAGAAGTGGACTCTGCTCCTTAAGAGGATAACAGGGATCAGCCTTAATGTTCTCCATTTCCAAAATTTCTGAAATTTTGGGGATTTCTTTCTTATACTTTATAGGCTTCAAGATTTTATACACATTGCAGATGGGGCGATTAGCTATTCCATGCATCATGTTTGGAAGAACGGAGGGTCTGTTTTCACCAAAGATGCTATAGACCTAAACAGCCTATATTTCTTGAATGGTGGCTGACAACCTCTTTGATATATATATATTTTCCTTTTAATCAAAATATCAGGTGATATGTACAGTAAAAATGAAACATTTCAGTGAAATAGAGTTGCAAGAGTTGGAAACACATTGGCTCTCCCTTTAACATAAAATGGGGAAATGAAACATACTGGTCAACATTCAGTAGTCTGGTTTGTCTACAGAACCTTGAGACAGGTTATTGCTCCTTCTCCCTCCAGCCACCCATGTACCTTGGATACTTGTTCTGGAGGAGTCAGAAACCTTCTGGATTCAGTTTTTGTATTATACAGAGATCTGGGTGGAGAGGAAAGGAAGAAATTACCATCACACTTGTGGTTCAGCACTAACATGGCATCAGCTAATTCCTATGGTTAATTAAATTGTAATATGCATAGACTTAAAGAGAAGAAGGTGAAAGTGTGCATGCTTTTTTGTAAACTTGCCCCAAGAATAAACTTTTCTCTTTGAACTCGTTCTCCCTCCTCTTTCTAGACACACTATTTTGGCCTTTGGTTTCATAGCAAGAACCAGCAAGTGCGATGGGTGGAACTGGAGAAACCACTCAAAAAGCAGCTGGACAAGTTTGCCAGTGAGCCTCTACTTTTCTTTGGGGTCATGTTCTACGTGCCAAGTGTTGCTCGTCTGCAGCAAGAAGTCACAAGGTACACCGAAATCTATTTCCTCACACATTTGTAGTTAAAAATAGTTTATTTTTGCTTTTGTCACAAGAGGTAACTTGTGGTCTGAAATGATGCAGAAAGTACAACCTGCCCCAGCTTGGACCCCGATCGTATGTTGTCCTCCCTGCAAGACCACAGGCTGCCAGTGGGCGTGACATAGGCTTACTGCAGTGCACAGTTGCAATTGGGAACCAGTCTAAGGATCAAGACAGTCCCTTTCTGCATTGCTACAAATACTGCCTTGATTCTTTTTTTTCTTTCCTTCCCTCCCTCCCCATCGTTTTTTTTAAAATCTTCACCCTTACTTTGGTATGTGCCAGGTTTAATTCCATAGCAAATGGTTATGTCAGAGCTTTCCAAACTGTGTGTCGCAACATATAAGTGTGTTGGCTGCAGTGTGTAGGTGTTTGTGTGAACATAATGGCTGCCTCTCCCACTGCCACAGCTGGCCACTCCTGAGTAAAGTGGCTGCCTCTGCCACTACCCCCCATTGCCGAAGACCTCGGCAAGGATGGCAGTGGTGGCGGGCCAGGCTCAGGGGGAGGGGCTGCCTTCACTTACTGAATTACTTACTGAATTACTGTGTCACAAAAGGATGCATGTCTAAAAAGTATGTCACCAGCCTGAAAAGTTTGGAAAGCTCTGGCTTATGTGATCTTTCTTTTTATACAATGCTGGTGAAAGGGACATGCATAGAATTGCATTGTGGAATCCTTAAGAGTTGAATCTTAATTTAAGGCCCTTGGACATACAGAGGTTGCATACCTTTGGGCTGTTGGATTGTAGCTGTAATGTCTTAAAAGGATTCTGCATAAGTGGCATTTTATATGAATCCATTTCTGACGAAAATGCATGTATTGCCATAGAAAAGCTGCATTTTAAGATACATTTAAAAAACTTACTTGAGAAACCATAACAGAACCACATATTTTCAAATTCGTGCTGAGTGTAGATTTTAAAAAGAGCTCCATTGAGCTATACTGTTCTGGTGAATAAATACGTATTACTTGCCTCATTCTCTTGTTACACTTGTAGATGCAAAGCCTCAGCTTATAAGTGCATTTAAAAAATGCAGTTGGATAACAGTGTAATACAGGGACTTCTCTTGGTGCTGATTTGTTTTAAAGCCAACAAAGAAAAAGGGCAACACATAGGAAGCTCTCTGTTTGGTTCTAAGCATCAGTGAAAATACTGGTTTTAACCTTTAAAACTCTAAATGAATATCACCTTTTCCCAAACAACCTGCTCATGAAATAATATCATGAATGGGGAATCTTGTTATATTTTACTTCTCATAAACTCACACACCCCCACTGCTAAACTGAGATAGGCAACTGTGGGGAATTGGAGGCCAGTTTTCTGCCACTTGGGCCCATATAGACTGTAAAAAAATGCCTCTCCATAGATATTTTTTAAAAAAAATTAAATCTATCATTCACTACTCCTGGAGGCTTCTGAGGGAGGCCAGTCACCTCTTGGGGGTCATAAGAAACGGTGACTTGAAGAGTTCAACAAGTGCAAAACAATTTTGATGAGGGCCTCATGAATCCTCAGGGCTATACTTTGCCAACCTTTATGCTTAGCAAGTTCAATGTCTTTTGTGTTAACCAAGATTGAATTAACACTAAAGAAAGATGTGTTTGTTTAGCCAGGGCTTATACGTATTTGTACTCATAAAGCATTCATGTACAATAAAAAAAAAACAATATTTAGAATATAATGAGATATCATTTGAGAGAATAGAATACACACAAAATACACAAATAGTATTAGAGGTAACAAGCAACACCCCCTCCCCACAAATATTTAATAAACTTTGTAAGAATATTTTTAGGGCTTTGCCTCTTAAAAATAAAAAACCTCTTTCCAAAATAGTCTTTTTGAATTATCCCAAAGGGAAGAGACTTTAAGGTGATGCTGAAAGCAGTCTACATTTGCTTCAGTATTTATATTTATAATTTCATCAGTTTATTTAAATAGAAGGAAGAATCTGATCATCACTCTTAAAACAAGTGAGCTGTCTAGAGTTGAATTTATGATCTGAAAATTGTGTTCTAAAGAAATTTTTCCCTCTAAATGTTTGTTCAGTTCTATTTCGGACATTGGACAGATTCCCAATAGTTGGCATGAGGCAAACATCGCCTTGATTCCGAAGACTGAATCAGAAGAGCCAACAGGGAAGGATTTTAGGCCAATATTGCTTCTTAATGTAGATTGTAAAATTTCTGTAGCGATCCTTGCCAAACGCCTTAAAAAGATCCTACCCGACTATATTAATAGAGAGCAGAGTGGCTTCCTACCAGGTCAACAGATGAAAGACAATATGAGAACAGTGATTGATATTATAGAATATTTTGAATCACATAATGAAAAAAAAGGTGTGCTACTCTTTCTTGATGCAGAGAAAGCATTGGATAATGTCAGATAGGACTTTATTATAAAGACGTCAGAAGAAATGAAGTTTGGTCAACAATTTATTTCCCGGATAAACATTAGATATGCTCACCAAAAAGCAAAGCTAATTATAAACTGTGAGCAGTCCAAGGTAATATCCATTGAGAAAGGCACAGGGCAAGGTTGCCCAATGAGTCCATTGTCCATTTTGATATTGGAGGTTCTTCTTAGGGACATATGGCAGCATGAACGTATTAGAGGGGTAAAAATTGGAAATGAGGAATATAAATTTAGAGCCTTTGCAGACGATGTCGTCCTTTTTTTTCTGAAGACCCGCTACCTCAGATTACAAAAGTAAATAATATACTCAACTCATTTAGTCAATGGTCGGGATTCAAAATTAACCAATTTAAAGCAAAGATTTTATGTAAGAACATTAGAAATCATGAAAAAAATAAATTAGAAAATATGTCAGGGATACAATGTGTCAGCAAAGTCAAATATTTAGGCATTCTTATTACTAGTAACAATAATCAAGTATTTCAGAACAATTATGTTCCAACTTGGCAACAGATTAAAGCCAATTTGGAGAATTGGAGACAGTTAGATCTATCTTTCTTGGGTAAAATATCTTTAATCAAAATGAATGTGCTTTCAAGGATGTTATTTTTATTTCAAATGATTCCGGTTAATATCTTTAGGAAATGGTTGGAGGATTATAGGAAAGATTTAGTAAGATATATATGGTATGGAAAAAAGCCAAAAGTCAAACTCAAACCAATGATGGATCACAGGAAAAGAGGAGGTTTCACTTTTCCTGATCTTAACCTGTATTATGCCTCTACCTGTCTAGTCTGGATCAAACCATGGGCACTCCTAGATGGCAGAAGACTTCTTACATTAGAAGGGCACGATCTGTACTTTGGGTGGCACACTTACCTATAGTATGGCAAAGCCAAAGTCCAGCGAGTGTTCAAAACTCATGTTATCCGTATGTATAGGATATGGCCTATATTTAAATTTACGTTACGTCCAAAATTCCCATCGTGGCTATCTCTGGTGGAGGCATTATCAATAAGTAGTCTAAGAAGGTTTGGGGAATGGGTTACCTACAAGTAATTAGTATATCAGTCAGGAAAGAAGTTGAAAATAAGAGATCAATCACAATTAAAAGAAAGAGGTATAAACATGCAATGGTTTTCTTATCTGCAGATAAAGATTTAAAAAAGATCTTAATGAAGGAGGAGTTGACCTGGAGGTTAGAGTGTTTGAAAAAATGCTAAGAAAGGGAGATAAACAATTGCTCTCCAGATTATACAAGTTGCTGTTGAAGAATGAAATGTCCGATGAAGCCATTAAAGAATATATGATAAAATGGGCCAAGGATGTGGGACATGAGATCCATTTAGATCAGTGGGAAAGAGTCTGGAAAAATAGTATCAGATTTACAGGATCTTACACTCTTCAAGAAAATGTATTAAAGTATTTGCATAGATGGTATTTACATCCTGCTAGAATAGCAAAAATGTTTAAGAATGCAAAAAACACTTGCTGGAAGTGTAACAGAGAGATGGGCACCTTCATCCATCAATGGTGGAGGTGTGATAGAGCTAAAAAGTTTTGGACTAGGGTAAGATCTTTAATACAAAAAATATTAAAATTTAATATTGATTTAAAACCAAAGCATTTCCTTTTGGGAATTTTCAATTTAGATAATTCGGGGAAAAGATGGGAACGGCTGATCTGGCATATAATAGTAGTGGCAAGAATTGTTTATGCCAGATATTGGAAGAAAACCACCATCCCAAATGTGGAAGAATGGGTAGAGAAGTTAACAGAATTGGTTCAAATGGATAAACTTACTTATAGGCTAGAAGATAAGAAAAATAGTGAGTTCCTCCAAAGTTGGCATTTGTGGACTATGTAAAGAACCAAATAGACAACATTGATGGACTTGCATGGTAAAGGGATGTTAAATACTGATTGACAATGAATAGTATATGCAAATAGCCTGATTACTATAAATTTAAGATTAAGTTTTAGCTAAAACATAAGGAGGACCTTTAAAGAAAAGAGTTAGGCACGATGTGATACTGAGGAAAAAGCAATATAAAGTCAAATCTCAGAAAATATGAGATGGTGGAAACTATACTAAGTATCTTTAAAAGATGCAATCTAAACAAAATCAAGAAGTAGCTTGGGTATTAAGGCAAGTTGTCTAGAGTTGGGCTAGTTCTGAGTTGTTCTTTTTTTCTTTTCATATGGAGTTGTGTATGTACTCTAAATTAAGTGTAAATATATAATTTACTATACACATTATGTTATTTATAATCTAAAATGTTGCATAAATGTTATATAATGTTGTCAAATGAGACAAAGATAATTAAGAGGACGATGCAGCATGGCTGTACAGTATTTATCTGGATGTGTTCTATTAGAATATTTTTATTTCTAATTGCATTTTACAAACTCCTAACTGAGTATTTCCTCTCATATTACTAAGGAAGGTTGTAAAAAGAATATTACAAATATCTACGGCTGTTGGCTTCTCAGAGGGGGAAGTTCTTGGTCTACATCTAACTTTTTTTGTGCTAAAAAGTTTACTTGATTATTTCTATATATATGTAATAATCTTTTCTGTTAATCTATATATATCCAGGAATGTGATATTAAGAGTTTAAATGAATGTACTGAATGAGGGCTTGTTCCTTTTTTATTTTATTTTCTTCTTTTTTTCTTCCTTTTTTCTTCGTTTCTTATTTCTACTTTTTTTTTTCCCTTTTGTATTTCTTGGTTAGGTCAGCAAGCAATACTGTCGAGATTGGTTCCATTTTTATGTTATATACAAAGTGCCAAAAGGATAATGTATAGTTAAGGATCTAAGCATACACTGAAATGACTAAGAAGATTATCTGTTTCTGAAATTAATAAAAATATTTGTGAAAAGAAATTGTTCCCTCTAAGGTTCAAAACAAAACACTTTCCTTCATATCGTAGTCTGTTTCATTTTTTACACACACACACACACACACACACACACAGACATTCAGAACTGTCTTAAAGCCAGAAAATGTTTTTCACTACATGTTCATCTTAACATGTTAGATAGAAAGTATTAGCAAGATTAGCTTCTCTGACTTCCTTGTACTTATACTGTATCAAGGATATAATCATACAATGTAGAAAGTTATGACTATGCTCTAATCTTTGTCTGCAAGTGCTGATAAATTCTGTGAAAAGGGAGCAAGCCAATAGCCAAAAGTAAGGTGTTTCAGATAGATTACAAGCAAGCTTCTAAAACAGAGTGAATATAAGTTAAATTCCATATTTTAGTTTTACATTCTGCAAGATTGTAAGCAGCTGTCAATACAGCATGCAGTAAAGATTATAAAGCAAGCTCTTAGGCAGCCAGAATTTCAGTAAAGCCCATTTCAAGGTGGGTGAAATGAAGATTTAAACAAAAGTTTCAAGGGCTTCTGGGATCAGAGCCTGTTTTTTGTTAAGATTCCCAAGGCTCTGTTCTGATGCCTCCTAGAGCTGGAAGAATCAAAAGTTGACGGCTTTGCCTGTGTGTTCGGAAACTCTAGCAATAGAACTCTATTCTTGCTGGCTCTGTAACTCCCTGCTGGGGGAGGCCAGGGTGGGCCCCTCTCCTTTCTCCTTCTGCCAGGAGGCAGAGACTTTTTTATTCAGGTGAGCCATTGGCACTTCACCTGAGTCGCTGTTGAATGGAGCTTGAAGCATTTTATGCTGTCATTTCTTCTTATTGTTTATATTTAAGCTCTCTGCATGATTAAATTGTATGTCTTTCTTTAATCTGGATTTTAGGGTTGTAAGGACTTGTGCCAGAAGGGATATCAATTTTAATAAATAAACTCTGCTAGCACTTTTTCACTACAGATTGGAGAGGCAAAGGAGAGGAGAAAAGAGAAGCAGTGAAGCAGTGCGGAGTAAGAGAACGTCCCTCTTAAAACATTCCAAGCAGTGTCCTGCTAGAGGCTCCAGAGCTTCAGGATTCTGTCTGGAAAGTAACCAGACAATTCACAGAGTGAAAGAGTTAGTAAACAGTGACATAGTGGAACAGGAATGTGAAAGGAGCATAGCTCCTGTACCTTCTTTTCACACTAGGAGCAACGACGAAGCAATATTCTCCAGTTATGTGAGGTGGGGGTGGGAGTGGGAGTGGGAGTGGAGTGGGATTCATAGTCAGGATTGGCCAAGCACCCAGTAGGCTAGTTCAGACAGAGATAGACCCAAAGCCATCCATTGAATTTATTGTAGGAAGAAAACATAGGCAGCCTAAAAACCTTTAAGGCACCAGATTCCATCTGCCCTTGGAAATTAAGCAGCATCAGAACTGGTTAATACCTGGATAGGAGACAGCCAAGGAATAGCAGGTGCTGTAGATTATATTTTAGAAAAAGGCAATGGCAAGCCATTTCTCATTATTCCTTACGGAAGAAAAATCCTATGAAGCTCATGGGGTCACCATAAATCAACAGGTGACATGAAGGAGAACAATCAAGTCTGACACTGACAAGTCTGAGAGCCCATCTGCTCTCTGAACACACAGATGTTCTTTGTGTGTACATGCATAAACATACATGTTCAGTCCTTCTTTGTCTCTCTCTTTTTCTCTGTCCCTCCCCCAGT
The DNA here is from genome assembly GCA_948472985.1 of Iguana delicatissima. Taxonomy (NCBI): domain Eukaryota; kingdom Metazoa; phylum Chordata; class Lepidosauria; order Squamata; family Iguanidae; genus Iguana; species Iguana delicatissima. The sequence continues at coordinate 123,841 of CAOKZL010003037.1, forward strand.
CTTACTCTTCCTCCTCTTTCTCCCTAAATGCAGCTCCTGAATTCTTGCACTCTCCTTGTGGGTTTGGGTATGGGGCCTGCTATGACATGTTGCTGCACTTGAAAATTTAGCGCTATACCACCGACAATAAATATTTCTGTTTTGGAATTAAAGCAGTACTAAGCAGGAATGAGGGGGAGGCATGAGCATCCGTACTTGTAGAAGAAATTTTCCCCTTGGAAGTCAATGCTTTTAATTACAGACCTGTTAAACAGTAAGTTTGTGGTTCTCCAGCTGTTGTCTGTATTGCCAGCTGTCACAGGTGGAACTACAGCACTTGTTTGGTGAAACTGAAGCACCTGCAGTTTGAATAGTTACCTGATGTAAAACGACCTTTGTGGCCCTCTGAAGGATAGATATTTTATACAGATTGATAATTTAAGTGAGTTCTTCAACTATAATGCGTTCCTTGGTGCTGAAACAGATCCCCTTTGTAATGTTTACAAATCAAATAGCAGTGTCATCATCGTTCTCTTTGTTGCATGGACCAAATCCACCATATGTTGCTGTATCTGTAATAATAGTCTGATATACCTCAGATTTGCTCTGGCCAAGCTTGCTGTTGACAGCTGCCGAAAATTTCCTGAAAGTTGTCTTTATAGCAACGTAGTTCACTTTAAATCAGCGCTGTTTGAATGGATGATTAAAATAAAACCTCAGTTTAAATCAAGCTTGCCTCTAACAGTTATTCACACCTTTCTTAAATTTCATTCTTTGAAAGCTTGTATAAGTTAGTCCTTCTGCAAGTATAATACTGTACTGTGCCTGAATGGGTATTTTTTTGTGTGTGTACCATCCACCCTGCTACACAGCAGCCTCTTATCATGACCTGACTGGTGGCACTGGAAGGCCTGAGGCTTATTATCTTGGGTGATTTCATTATGCATACAGGTGCAGTAGTGACTGGGACAGCTCAAGATTTCAGGGCTGGGTAAGCAGATGCCTTACAGATCATATGCTTCACTTGGCTCTTTGGTTTGGGGGAAAATGATGCAGAACTGGAGAGGATAACAGGACTCTCTTTGCCACAGCCCTGTTAGGTCTGTGAAAATGGATAGATTTTAATATGGCTTGATCTTTGTGACTGTTGGACCTATATGGTTTCCTAAAATGATTTTCTAGCCAGTATGATTTGGGATTCTTCTAGTGCCTTTGTAAAGTTGTGGAATATGGAGATGAGTTGGGCAACCAATACAATCACTCTTAGGTGCTCTTTTCTCCACTGCAGAATGTGTATGGCTTCCTACCGCAAAGACTAATGCTTTTTTCTGTTTTTCTGTTGCCTTTCAATTTATAGCATTTATCTATTAAGATTTTTGTTTTATGCTGTATAATTTATATTTTTTTGTGTGTAGTTAACAGTGTAATATCTACATGCTAATGATGGATTGGTGTTCTGTTTATTTCTCTTATTTTATGTGCTAAATCACATACTGAAGGGGAAAAAGCAGAGTATAAATTTATAGACATACACACATACATATATAGACATATAGATATACCAACATTTCTGGACCATAAGAAGAAAGAGAGCACCATATTGATGATATTGTCCTGCATCCAGTTGTAGTTGTAAATAGAGCAGACCTATTGATTCAAAAATTGATAAGTTAACATTTGTGTAAATTTTATTGATTCAGTGGCTATGCAGTACTCTACGTGGGACTGCTAGGATTTAGGCTGTTGGTAGTGAGTTTGCACGTCATGGAATACTTTAAAATTTTCATGAACTATACTGATTTCTCTCATCCATCTTTGCAGATTTAATTTATTTGTACTTTTTTTGCGAGTCTCATTGTTCATGTTTCCCCAAATTTCACTCCCTCACTCACTTGGCATCCAGAGCAAAGTAAGATAAAGTGAGGAATTTCTAATGTGCTAAATGTTCTGCCATCATTTATGCATCAGCATGTTGTTCTCATCCTGTGATTCTAACTTTCCTGGAAATTGATGCAGGATGACAATCAGGTTTGTGATGCCAAGGGGTGGGGGAACATAAATCAAGAAGGAAAAACAAGCAAACCTCTGTCCTCTCTGCAGTTTTCCAGCAAGGAAAAGGTCGCTCAGTTTCTGCCAACATTTCAGTCCGCCTTAGAGCTTGGTGTTATGCTCTAACGTATTTTCAAAGTATTATACTGTAGTGTGGAGTCGTTTTTTACAGGTTGAATCCAGAATTATGTGCAAAACACTTTTACAAATTGGACACTTCTTCAGGTTGAATGGGAGGAGGTGATTTTTGCTAAGGCGTTTTATTTCCCACACCCCAAAATCTGCTCTAGAGGTTGGATGATCCTCTGGAGCACAGTATGTGTGTGAAGGAGCTACACGGAGAAGAATCTATTTTTAAAAAGTGAATTCCCCCAAGTTTCTGTTATTAGTGGTGTGGGTGACTTTGCTGGATCCAGCTCCTGTTTTTCTCTGTGTGGAACTGTAACCTGCACTGAAATCTAGGTTTTCTCATTTAATAGTTTTTAGTGGACATATTCTTAGATTTGACTTTGCTTAAGTAATCAAAGAAGGGAGAGCCAGTGTGATATAACAGTTTGAGCAATGGTCTACAAATCTGGAGACTAGGGTTAGAATCTCTACTTGGTTGTAGAAATCCACTGGGTGACTTTGGACAAGTCACACTCTCTCAACATAAGAGGAAGGGAAAGGCAAGTACCCTCTGAACAGATCTTGGCAAGAAAACTCCATGGTAAGTTTGCCTTAGGCTTGCCATAAGTTGACACTAACTTGAAGGAACACAACAAGAAAACCAGAGGACCTCAAGCAATGGCTAGATAACCATCATTTTGACATGCTTTAGCTCTGCTTTTCTTGCATATATTAGGGGTTGAAATACATGTACAAGCCTCCCACCCACCTTTCAACGCCCTGATTCCTCACTTTTAAATAGTGCATCTTCTTACAATGGTTAGACTGGACAGTCTAATGAATCAATCCACTTTTGTGAAACAAAGTTGAACAAGTGATGTGAAATGTCAAAGGCTGAAAAAGATCTCATTTGCCGGTCAAGAAAATGTCAGGTTTTTCTTATTAATGACATGGGGGATCTTAAAAAGAGGTTACATGTTTTTCAACAAAAGTTGTTAAAAATGGAGGGGAGGAATGTTGCCCTACAAAATCCCATAGGGCCTGATGTGCCCTGCCCAAACTTCTGGCAGTTGCCCATTCCTTCCCTAGGGAATGTAATTCTCTCAAACAAGGTCTGTGTCTACATTTTTTAAAAGAAAAAATACATTAAAAGCCCACAAGTAAATATGAAAATAATGCCTGTCAGATTATGACTCCTTTATATTGACAACATGAGATATATGCCACTACATAGATGTGTAAAGTAACTCTTTGTCTACAACATGCTGCTATTCAAAATAATCTCTACCACTGTTGATGGATTTGCACCACCGTTGAACTCACTCATCATCAAAACCACTTTGGAAAAACACTTTTGGTCGCTCCCTGGTCAAGTGTCTGATAATATCTTCCACTTTGCCTGCATCATCAAAGCACCATCCCCAAAGGTTGTGCTTCATCTGCCTGAACAAGTGAAAGTCTGAGGGCAGCAGATCAGGGCAGTAAGGCACCGCTGACATCTCGTTTGTGCAAGGACCTGTAATGTTGCCAAGAAGTGTGGGATTGTGTATTATCATGGTGTGACTGGATTGCATTCAGCTGTTTCTGTGGTCTTATGGATGGCTTCTTGAAGTTTCTGGAGTGATCCAATGTAGTGCCCGCTATTCATTGTTGTCCCACGCTCAAGGAAATCAAGCAAAATCAACCCCAGGAGGTATTTACCATAATCTTCTGTGCTGAGCACTGGCTTTTGAAATTCTGTGGTCTAGGGGCAGTGGAGTGCTGCCACTCCATGACTGATTCTTAATCTCTGGATCATACAGACATACCCAGATTTCATCACCAGTGTAAACATTCCCCAAAAATGTCCTTGTGGGTTTCAGACACACATGTAGTCTCTTCTCTTTCAAATCAGATGGTAATTGATGGGGAACCCACTTGGCACACACTTTCTTGTATCCAAGATTGTGGATAATCTGCTTGACAGCACTATGACCACACCCAAGTTTTTCAACAATCTTGGACAGTCATATGCCAGTCTGCATGAGTCATATCATTTACTCTTTTGGTTTTCACTGGTAACTGCTGTTGATGGCCTTCCACTATGTGGTTTGTCTTCAACTTATTTCACTTTCTTTAAACTTTTTCACCCATCTTCGCACATTACTCTCATCAATTGTTGCCTCACCATATACATTTCTAAGTCTTCTGTAGATGTCGGCAGCAGTACATCCTTCTTAGGTCAAGAACTTTTTGTTTCTGTTTCATACCCATAGTTATGCAACACCTAGAAATACAGAAATTATATCAGTCATGCAGTAAGGATTGTTTTATTTGGTGGTGTAATAGCATCACATGTGGATTAATAGTTTCAGTGAAAACAATACACAGGCATTACTTTCAGTACGACCGTTGTATATAGTTTCATTTGACTAGATTCGATGCCTTGGGAACGTGAGACTGAAAAAATGGCCTCCGGAACCCCAGAGCTTGCCCACCACTCATCTAAAATATGTCTTCTTAATTGTGTAGAATGAAACAAGGAAGTTGCTAGCTGTGATCAGCATGAAAATCAGTGATGGGTGGTGGCTTCTATATCAGTGAGTCAGTGAATGCACTCTGGGTTTTAGTCTAAGTTTAAAAGAACTATCGAAGATACTGAATCCTATACCCCAGATAGGTTCAGCACTTTGGATAGCTCCTTAACAATTTGGACTGCAACCACTGATGACAATATAACATATGAGTATTTTTCCTGCCTTATAAATAGCTTAGTGCCACCATATTCCTTCTGCGTAGGAGTTCCGTGACCATAATTAAATAATCTATTTCTTCTTCACTGGTGCTGATACCTATGCCACGGTGTGAGGGTGTTGCTGGTAAAGGCTAGAACTTGCAGGGGTTTGTTAGAACTAGCTCTGTGGGCCCACCTTGCGTTTTTTGTATTCTTGCCAAATGCCTAAACAAGGCTACTGTTGTGAAACTTGCAAAAGAATAGTTTAGGGTAGTCTACTTTTGCAAGTTATCTGGGCTTGTTTATAGTGTGTGTTTACTGAGTGGAAGGGGGGAGTTGGTGACATGTTACACTTCATGCAGTGTCTTTGAATTATTTGTTTTCACTACTTTGACTTTTGATGTGGAAGGGGTCAGAACTTTCTCTTGTGAGCTTCAGAACGAAAGTGCCTCCAAGGCTTTAATTCCCTGTTTATAAAATAAATTGCTGAGGATGGCAATCCCTTCTCCCTGCTGACTCCTTCCAGTGAATGGAGAGCTTGTTCTCATTGTGTTGATGATTGAAAACTGAGCTCTACGTGCCAGATATTTTAAGACACCATTGATGCTTTGCTAGACTCACAGCATTGGGGGAAAAAGTCACTGTTTTTCTGGATGTTGCTGAGGCACAGGCAGAATTTTTATAGATGAAAAATTATGAAATGTACATTGTTTAACCTTGGCAGAAAGTATCTTGCCGCTATAAGCATCTCTCTCTTTGGAGAGCAGAGCAGTATGTTTTTGGTAATGAATATTTATTTATCATATGTGTTTCTTGCCATTATGGCTTCTGATGATCATCCAGCGAAGTGACTGTGGGACTGTAGTGTCATTCTCTGCTTGTTATTTTTGAAGTTGCCCTGAGTCTGATGAGTGGTACTAGATTTCCACTACATCTGCCTATAGAATTGTATTTCTTTAATTATTTATTTTATACCACAGAGCCATTTTATATCATGGGGACATGGGACCCAGGGCAGCTCACAGCATAAATTCGAACAATGTAGGGCTAAAAAACAACAATTTTTTTTTAAAAAAATAAGTGAATATCCTGTATGAGTGCCACTAATTTAAAACAGTATGGAGCCTTAAAAAAAAGACATAATAAAACTAAAGGCATAGCCCGTACACCCCTTTAAAAGAGCTTCATAACCTACTGGGAGTGACCCTATCCTAGCTAAAGCATGGTAGCCATCTCAGGCAGCAGATCTGTGAGACCATGAAAAGACAAGAACTTATATATTTGCTGCCAGGCAGTGACAGGCTGGTAGCTCCCATGTTTGTGGGAGTGGTGAGTCCACTCAGGGCTTTAGAATGAATTTTGGAGAAGCTAGCCAAGGTACTGAACCTGTGGGGGAGATTGGGTTCGGTACCTTGGATAAATTCTTTAAAATGTATTTTAACACGAAGTCAGTGTCACCAGTATGCTGATGACACCCAGCTCTGTTACTCCTTTCTACCTAATTCTAAGGAAGCTGTTTCCATGTTAAACTAGTGTCTGGCAGCTGTAATGAACTAGATGAGGGCAAACAAGTTGAAGCTTAATCCAGACAAGACAGAGTTGCACCTGGTCAGTTGAAAGGCAGATCAGGGAATAGGGATTCAACTTGTGTTAGATGGGGTACACCCCCGAAAAAACACTGTTCACAGTTAACAGATACTCCTGAATTCAGCCGTGATCGTGGAGGCTCAGGTTTCAGCAGTGACCAGGAGTCTTTTTGCATAGTTAAAGCTAGTGCTCCAACTCTTCCCGTTAAGTCAAATCTGGCCATGATTGTACACGTCTTGGTTACATCCCATTTGAACTACTGTAATGTAATCTACGTGGGGCTGCCTTTGTAACTACAGTTGGCTCGAAGAGCTGCAGCAAAGTTCTTAACTGGGGCTGACTATAGGGACCACATAACTCCCTTGTTACAACAGCTCCACTGGCTGCTGGTCAATTTCTGGGCACAATTCAAAGGGCTGATTTTGACCTATAAAGCCCTATATGGCTTGGATCAGGTTATATGAAGGACCATATCTCCCTTTATGGGGCCAGTAAATCATCCAGGGACGCCCTTCTCACTGGCTGCTCCCAGACTTTGGAACTCTCTCCCTAGAGATGCCAGGATAGCTCTGTCCTTGCTTTCCTTCCAGTGACAGTTTCAGACATTTTTGTGCCAGCAGGCTTTTATACATTGATTAGGTTTGGGCTCTTGATGCTGTACAGGTTTTCTTTTAAGGCTGGTATAGTTTTTAATGTATTTTTATTTAATGTATTTTAATATATTTTATATATATTTACTCTGCTTAATAATAATATTTTTAACATTTAATATTTTAACATTATAAATGGTTTAATTGGTTTTTAACTTTTATATTTATACTTTTATGGATGTTTCAGTTTGTTCTGTTTTCATGTTATTAGCTGCCTTGAATCCCACTGTCAAGAGAAAGGTAGGATTTAAATAAATATAACAACAATGAGAGCCAGCATGATGTAGGGCAGAGCTTTCCAAACTGTGTGTCGTGACACGTTAGTCTGACAGCTGCAGTGTATAGGCGTATTGTATGAAAGTAAGGGGTGGGGGGGCTGCCTCTCCCATTGCTGCCACCTGGGCCAAGGAAGACCCCAGCAAGGGCAGTGGTGGGCCAGGCCCGGGTGGAGAGGCTGCCCCTTTCACCGCCACTGCTGCCAACGCGGGCCAAGGAAGACCCCAGCAAGTGCAGTGGTAGCGGTGGGCCAGGCTCAGGTGGAGTGGCTGCCTCCACTTACTGAATTATTTACTGAATTACTGTGTTGCAAAATGAAATGTCTAAAAAGTATGTCATCGACATGAAAAGTTTGGAAAGTTCTGGTGTAGTGATTTGAGCATTGGACTAGGGATCCTGGAGACCAGAGTTTGATTTCCCGGTCTGCCGTGGAAACCAACTGGATGACCTTGGGTGCTTCACATGTTTTCAGCTCCAGAAAACCCTATCATAGGTTCACCTTAGGGTCGCCATAAGCTGGAAAGGACTTGAAGACACATGGCAGGAACAACAACAACAATAGTGCCTCCCCAAACTAGTAACCTTAGGATTCCACAGGTTCTAGCCATGACAGTTAAAATGGGATGACAGAACTGTTACATAGTACGAAAAGGCCCCAGGTATGTGAAACACGTCCTATTTTAACTTGAAGCAACTGGTTCAGACTTTTTGCTTTCATGCCTTTCATTGGTCAATCATTGGTTGCTGCTTTAACTGACCATCTTTCTTTATTTTTATATATTCTTATATTGAGAGAGCCAGACAGGAAGCGTGTGGCGGTATCAGGGCTTGGCCAGTGGGTATCAAACTGAGGTGAGCCAAGAGCTGTGAACAAGATGCCAGAAGGAGCAAGCCAGAAGTTAGGACCAAAGGACAAGACAGGACAGTAGGAGGAAAGAGAGGAAGGGTTGAAAAGCAAACCAGAACTGGAGGGTAACAGAAACAAGGCAGAGTCCAGCACGGCTTTGTTTATCAAGTGGGGCTTTGCCAGAATTTTTTTTTCTTAGGGTTGGATGATTCTGTCAATACATTTCTCTCCATTTCCCGTTTTTCCATTTAAATTTGATTGGTTTTATTTTAAATTCCTTTATTAGAAACTTTGCATGAGAAGTCTGAATAATTGTGCTCAATTGCACCTACTGTGTCTATTTTTGTGCACAGATTAGCCCAATATTTGTAGTTTTACAGCCAGTTCCCCTCTCAGTATAGGGCATTTTTGTAAGTTAGCTTCGTGTTCACCTAATACAGCAATTTTTATATCTATTTTAAAATGAATAAATTTGTAACATTCAAAACACTGTAAATTTACAAGGGTGCTCTGGATCACATATTTGTTCAAAAGTGGTAAATTAGAGTGCATTAAATTTTAATGCACATTTACTTAAATGGTTCCCTCAATGTAATTCTTCCTGCCCAGAAGGCTCCAGCAGCTAGTTTGGTTGAGCAAAAGAATTAGTGCAGGGCCTGAAAGTAAATGGCTGCCACCTACAGTTCAGTGGTTTACTACCTATGAGATTTGCCCACAAGTCCATGAGGTTCAGACAGGAGGAGCCCCTAAACTGGGAGGAGTTTCATTGGTTAAATGAGATGGAGGGGGTGATTTCCCCTTCCAGCTTTCCATTTTGGACTATGTTTCTAGTAGGTCTTATTCTATCATATTCTATCATATTCCTGTCTGCATTTGTCTAAGGAAAAGGTATTTTGGCTAATTTTAGAGAAGGGAGTCTGAACTGCATGGATGAAATCTGGACCATATGTCTGATTTAATCAGGTCTTTTTCTTCCCTGAGGTTTTGGGTTAAATGAAAGCAGCCTTGGGTCCTGAGTAAGGAGAAGGGTGGGATATAAATCAAATATTTGTTTGTTAGTTTGATTTATATCCCACCTTCTTCCTTATGCAAGGACTCCAGGCACTCTTCACTTAATCCAAAACTACAAGAAAGAAAAAGACCTAATTAAATGAGAAATATGGTCCAGATTTCATCTATCCAGCCCAAACTGGACGTTGACAATTCTTGTCAATGCCATTTGTTTCCAAAAACTTTGCAAGTAAGGTCTGTGTATATGATTTGGATGAATGGGATCTTTTGTATAATTGTGTTACGCTTGGTTGAGATGCAGGCCTTTTTGTGTCTTAGAACATTAAATTGAACAAAAGCATGCATACATCTTGGCACTTTTCAAAATTTTGTGCAGTGCTTGGCTGAAAAAAAATCTTTAGGGTGTACCTTGCCTCTCAATGAAAATGAAATGGAAAACAGCAAACTTAGTACTGTACTTAAAATATCTTGAAAAGAAAACTAGTTAATGAATGAACTTTGAAAAGTATAGCCTCAGGGGTGTGTAAAATGTTCATGGTTTCTATTGGCACAAGGAGCTAGTGATATGGTACACTGTGCCAAATGAAAGTAGCCTGTAGAAGAAAACAAAACATTTTTTTGGTGAGATCAAAAATGTTTAAAATAAAATAGCCTGTTTAGAACTTTCCGCTTTAAGGCTGCAGTCTTAAACACACTAATAGGGATACACACCTACAGAGCATACAGAGGA